>ML778230.1:1118086-1132159 GCA_009831015.1 Picea engelmannii | reverse complement strand
AGAAGGTAAAATCTGATTTTTGTTCAACTTTTGACAAGACTGGTTTAGGACTCCTTCATTATTGTGTAGGTATAGAATCTTGACAAACCAATGGTTGTGTGTTGTGTCACAAACCAAGTATGCCACACGTTTGGTGGAGAAATTATTATGGGCTGGTTGTATGTGAAGAACTCTTTAGTTGCCTTCTGAGGATCAGATGACTTGTAGTTTCCAAATACTCAAGTCTCAGTTGTAGCATGCGAAGAACCTTCAGTTGTATTATGATGATTAGATGACTTGTAGTTTTCAATTGATCTGAGATCAGTTGTAGCATATAGAAATTTTCAGTTGTCTTTCAGAGCTTTAGATGTTTTGTTTCTTCCAAATACCCAGTGATCAGATGATATTATAAAGTTGTCTTCCCACCCCCTTCTATTTAGAGTCTTCCAAATATGTATAAATAATAAAATATGTCTTAAATAACTAATATAATTTTATAGGTCCGCCCTGGGAAAAATTAAGTTATATTTTAATGTAGGCTCAAAAGGGCACCTCTTGATCAATATATAAAGAGGAGCCTAAGGCTCACTCTAGCACACGGTACACTTGCGCCTCTTCTCTATGCCATGGCTAGGTAAGAGAATAAGTGCACAAAAGAGAGAGTAGTGCACATATCTTAGGAGAAGGCCTTCTAGGGTTTGACCTAGGGTTTGCTAGTAGGATAAAAGAAGTGCGCACTAGGGAGGGATAGGGTTTATCCTTGTGTTTCTTTTAGGGTTTGAGAGATGACCTTTGTAATTTGGTATTCGTATGATTTGTGGTCATTCATCTTTGGTATTTTGGAAAATTCATTCATCTTGAACATCATGGATACATTTTCTTAGAGAATATTCCCGGAAGTAAAAGGAAGACCATTGAACATGTTTTTTTTTATAAGTAAGAGAGGGGAGAATCCTTCTATTCAATCCATGAAAAAAGTACAAAGTGATACATTGAGTTGCCAATGGGAAAAGACCCCCCAGAAAGAGAACAGGGGATCATTTGAAACTAGCCTATGCTAAAAGAGAGTCAGATGAAACAATACAATATAAGGAGAAGAACCGGATCATTGTGTTTTCCAATGAGGATCCTTTCTACATTTTTTTTTTGCGAACATCAATCCAACCAGAGGAGCTGGTAGGCTCAATGGCCTTTACCACCAAAGCCAAATGGTCTGAGGAAGTGCCAAAATCTTGCGCTGCTGAATTTTGTGGTGCTTCTTTGTCGCTGTCTGAGTTGTCTGATTCATGAGGTCGCTTCTGAGTCCCCGGGAGCGACGCTGAGATCATGATTGTGTCATTTGTTTCCCCCTTTTCGTGAGGTGGGTGCAAGGATTTAATTGCGGTAGTTGGAGTCATGACTTCTGAAACTGCAGGATTTTGTGTCGAGGCTGCAGGTTGGTGTGTTGGGTCGATATATGGCTGCTGAGCGAAGGTTGGGGTCTGCGAAGGCATTGAGGAAGGCGAAGGAGTTGGAGCATCTTTGTGATGTTGCTTGTTGTCAAAGGAGGGGTTCGGGCGGCTTTTGTGGGATTTTGGTCCTTGCCAACCATTGGCTCTTTTCCGTGCACCTGAAGTTGTGGGAGGGGTGGGGGAAAGAGGACAAGTTGCTTGGAGGTGCCCTGTTTGCTGACAGGAGCGGCATCTGAAGGCTGTGTTTTCATAATCRACCATCTGTATGAAAGGATCTCCATCACCCCAATATATAAGAATCCTATCCGGAAGCCCTTGACTGAGGTCAATTTCAACGCAGATGCGGGCGAAACTGATGAATCCTTTCGTTATTCTRTCTGTGTCTATCTTGATAAATCTACCCAATGCATTGCCTAGGGTGGGTAAAAAAGATGCAGAATAGAAATGCAGGGGTAGATTGGGTAGTCTTATCCATACCGGTGTAGTCATGGCTATCATGGTCAGTGGATTGAAATCCGGGAACCATCGCTGCATGGAGAGACCAGATCTGCCCCAAAACCAAGGAACTTTCTCTAGCACGCACTGACATTCGGCTTCGGTGGAGAAGTTGACGATGAAGAACCCCTTGGAACATAAGAATAGCTCATGGCCCTCCGACCAGGTCTTGTTAACCCATTCCTTTAGTGCAGGGGCTGAGGGCCAAAGTCCGTTGAAGCGGCAAATGAGGGCTTTGGCCTGGTAGAGAAAGGCATAGCCATAGACTTGGGGGTCTTCGACTTCTGCTGTTGGAGGTTCTGCACACTGCTCCACAATGAAGGCACCTCCAAAGGGCTCCTTTACTTTTGAAGTTTCTGCCTGGAGCTTCGAAGGAGCGGAAGTCCCTGATTTCACAGCCTGCTTGTAAGAGCTTGGATGGGTCACTGAAGGTGCTCCTCCACGCAACCGAGAAGTGAGAGAAATGGTTGCGTTTTTTAGATTTTCGTAATCTCGTAGCAGAGAGCCATCCCCAAGCTGTCGGCCTTCGAAGATTAGTCGTTGGAATCTAGGCGGAATCCCTGTGTCTTGGTGGATTTGGGTTTTGAGCTTAGAGACAGAGTGTGAGTCTTGAACCTGCAAGCAGAGGGAAGATCCGGCAATGGTTTTTATAAAAAGGGGGAAGCTTGCCGTGATCTCGAAGCTAGTCTTGCTGCTATTTAGGTTAAGGCATCGGCGGCGGCGGCTAGGGTTTAGTACTTGCTGGTTCACCTCGGCCCTGCAAAGGACCGTCGCTTCCTTCTCCCCGTTAGGGTTTCGTTTCATTTGCATAACCCTCACGCAGTCGCTCAACGATCTCTTGGGTCCTGCGGCGATTAGAAGTTTTCTCACCCGACCTTGTAACCTGATGGTGACATCGCCGTCGGGGCTCTGGAGCATCTGTTCCATTCCCTTGGGGCCGCAAGAGGTGCAGAGGATTCGCGCAGCGGCCCTGGCGGCCGAGAAGGTGGCCTTCTGAGCGTCTAAGCCACAGGTTTTCTGCTCCTGCTCCCTTATGCTGAAAAATGGCCTCCCGAACTCATCAAATGCCAACGCCATTCCCTCATGAGCGTGGCTGTAGTTGACGGAGGCATAGCCGTGGGGGTTCCTGGTGATCTGAGCTCTGCCGATGCTAACTGAAAGAGCGGGGGCCAACTGACTGAAGAAGTCGTAGAGCTGCCATTGGGTGACGGTGGGATCCAGATCTCCCACATACAGAGAAGCTTTCAGAAGAAACGCCGCCACCTGTTGCTGTTGTTGCTGAACGGGGTTCGGCATCAGTGCCATGGCTTCCCCTAGGGTTTTCCGAATGGTAAACTAGACCATTGAACATGTTAGAACCTAGACCTAATCTCTATTTTTTTTAATTCCTTGCTCATTTATCCCTCATTTAGCTCATTTGCTATCCTTTGCTAGGTCTTGCTCATTTAGCCCTCATTTCAACCACGTATTCACCTTTTATTTTAGATGAAGTAAGGGGGAGATCCTCTTCACATCGATTTCAACCAAGGGTTCACCTTCTATTTCAGATGCCTTTGACATGTCTAGTTTGATAAGAATTCCATGCCTTCTTCTAGATTTGAGGTTCTCTCCTACGACAATTGTTCCAAGTGTAAGTGACATTGACTGTTTCAATATCTATCTATTAGAGATAATCTGTTTCAATATCTATCTAGTTCTATTCCATTGACTGTTTCCATATGTTGAAACCGTAGGCTACCCTAGCACTCACGGCCAACCCTATCACCTTGCGCACAACAAACCCTAAGATATCAAAAATGGACATGACGTGGTAGGGTGCTCATGTTCTAGGGCTCACTCTCTCAATTATGCCAATTGTGCCAGAAAGGAATCTTTTAGTGCAATGGTGAAGAGAGTCTTGTCTTCTTGTCTCTAGGGTTTTGAAGAGAAGTGCGCAAAAGTTAGAAGGAGGTCCTTTAGGGTTTGAACCTTGTGAGAGAGAGAGGAGTGCGCAAGTTCGAGGAGGGATTGATTTAGGGTTTATCGTTGTGTTTCCTTTAGGGTTTGAGAGATGACCTTTGTACTTTGGTCTCCATGCCTCTCTATCACTCACACGGATTACAATGGTTGTGAATTTGATGGATGGTTACCTTGCAAAGGTTGCACCGGATATCAATTTGAAGCTTCCCAAATTTAGTCGTTAGCAACATTAGTTGGTTCATTCAAGTTTAATCATAGCTTCGATAAGTTTCATGGGTTCCACAATTTGGTTGGTTCACTCAAGTTGGGAACATGTTTGATCATTGGATAATGTTTCTTTGTGAGTGGTTCAGACCCAAGCTGGAGAAGTTTGACATTGGAAGATGACACTATATAGGTTGGAATAGGAAGAAACTAAGTGAGGGTTTTGGTTCTTCCAAAGAAAAAAGGGGAACATGGGAAGAGAATAGAATAAATCTATATCTTCATACACTCATTCCTATTAAGGGGGTTTTCTTCAACTCATTTTTCTCTTCATGGTTTCCCAATACTAGATTGCAACATAAAGGACAATACATAGTTGTTGTCACATCATTTAATGACTAGAGAATTTAGTTGATGAATCATGTCCAATAAGAAGAAAAGAAGGAATTTAGTGATGCTTGGTCATAATCAAGTTCTCCTATCCAACGCTAACACTTCTAGCCCCTTGTCCTACCACTCTAACACCTCTCGGCCTGCTCTTTTGAGACTGTTTAGAACATAACTAAACTAGCCCTATTACATATCTAAGCTACCCTAAAGAGCATCCCCCTAAACCTTAGTTACTATACTACCAAACGTTGACCCTTAGGCCACCCTTTAGGCATGTTCCAAGACCTCACGACCTACCATACTTTGACTGTCCTAACAATAGTGTAGAAGCCCCTTGTCATCATATATTTGGCCTAACTATCCCTTAAAATAGTGTAGGACTACCCCTAGACTTAGGTCATCCACTCCTCATCATAAACAATTAATTTAGGATTAGAATTTGGTACTGATATTGTCATTATATACTTCAGAAAATTGATTAACTCAGTCCTATATTTTGACATTTCATTACTCCATATTTTATTTTGGAAACAACATAACATCATAACATCAATGTTTTGGAAAGAGGTATAGTGTTGTGTTTTGACATTGTCAGTGTGTCAAAGAGATCAAAATATCATGCCCAATATGTAATAACATAGAAATCACAACACTACAACTCTTTCCAAGAATTTGATCCTATGGTGTTATGTTATTCCCAAAATCAAATGTGGAATGATGAAAGGTCAATTTTTCATAACCAATAAAAAATAGATGCCAACCATGAGATCACAATTTAATTTCCAAATGTTCTTTTTATCTCTAAGATCAAAATGTGCAATGATAAGGTGTTGAATATAGGACTGTGTTAGTAGTTTTTTTAAGTGTTTTATATAAGTCCTAAAGAGTAGATTTGTAAATTGGTGTCACTACGGGTCAGGTTCTCTCTGTTTAGGCCAAGCGAGTTTGTGCTCAAGGCCAACGGAGGATTCCCTACGATTTCAGTCGTTCACAGTGTTGATCAATGCCTTAGATGTAAATGATCTATGATGTGTATTTCCCAGAGGCAAGGCAAAAAGAGTTATCCACACAATGTCCCGGAGACAATCAAAGAGTTAGCTTATGGATCAGATATGACAAATGCAAGTAAATACCAATAGAAAACCAATGCCTTAGGAAGGGGCTCTGGAGTCTAGAAAATGTCACAATCCTGATAAGATTGACCTCAGGATAGGATATCCTGAGGTCTATCTAAATATTCAGATAACCAAACGATGCTTCAGTCAAATGATGACTCTTTCATGTAAACTCATCAAAAAGGTTTTCAAAATGTGGTTTAGTGACAAGTTGGGTGAAAGGAAAATGGGAACAAGATATTCTCTTAAATGTGTAATGCATGAAATGCTCGGGAGATCAATCTGTCCCGAGTGGTTGTGATCAATATCCAATAATAGTACATTCACTTTAAGTGATTCCCTTTTGATATGATAAAAACGATAATTGTGAAGTAACTTAATCACATATCACTTCATCAACCAGTCAACGCAAGATTATTCATCAAATGATTCCTCACCAGTGATATAGGTTCAAGCAATTGTAATGCCAACTAATCAAATGCAAAACATGTCAAGATTGTATGTCAGGAAACAGATTGATACCAACCTTACTAAGAAACAAAATATATTCATTTAATTCAGAGAATTTATGGCTTTGAATCAATGATTGTCAGTCCAATGAATTTACATATGTCAAAGTATGAATCACATGCAAGAATATTAGTTCCAGTTTTGATTTAATTTAAAGTCTATGCATCAACATAGCATAAAAATGATGTTTCTACCACATAAAATACATCAAATTGCCAAGTGGAGGGATGTCTTCATGATCTTCTAAACCGGAAACAATGATATCAGTCCCTACCTATCATTTCTGAATTTGTGTTTTAGTATAGGATTGTTTAAGAATAATGCCACAGTGACTGAAATTAGATATGTCGAGGTGCCTTTTAGGATGCTAGGTAGTATTCTTTAAGGTGTTGCATTGAAGAGATATGATGTCAAGAATTTAGGGGGGTCTTCCCAAAGTATGCTGAGCTAAATTCTATGCCAACGCAGGGTAGTTTAAGGTCTATCTAAGGGGTTATATCAGTTAACCAGGTATGTTTCCTGTAGGTAACTATGAGGGGTAGGATTGGTAGGGAGTCAGTTCTTAGGTAGGAAATGGTAGGGTAGATGCCTAGGGTAGTTACTAAGGGTTAAGCGATGCTTTTAGAGTAGATCTGAGGTAGGGATGAGGCTTAGGTTAGGGGGAATGGGGGTTGTCCTAAAGGGTTGAGGGATAGGCTTAGGCTTAGGGCAATCTAGAATAGGGATAGAGTATAGTTTTGAGGAGATGAGGTGGTAGGAGGGAAGTAGGACTAAAATCCTAGGTTCTAAGGCTTAACACAGGGGTATTATACCATAGGCTGAGAGTTGAAGTTAAGTTCTAGGGCTAGTTTTAGGTGTTTAGAGATGTGGTTAAGGGTTTTAGGTTCTGTAGTATAGAGCATAATTTAGAGGGGAGGTTAGTTAGCTAAGAAGGCAAGGAGAGGAGGGTGAGGTAGGAATGGTCTTAGAAAGGCAGGCCGAAATAAAAAATTCAACCTTAGCTACTGAATCAATTCTCAACAAAATTACCTGGCTAGACATGTTGATGTCTCCTTTTCCCCTTGCAATCGTGGGTGCTTGTGGATGATGCAAAGGTCCTCCTTCACGCCTGGATGATTGTTGAAATTGCAGAGATACTCCTTTGCTCTTGGATGCTCGTAGAGGCGATGCTCATGGAGGAAATGGTAGCAGGGTCAATCGGGGTTCAACAAACTAGAATATAACCAAGCTTGCCAAATGAAATCGCACGCAGAATACAACTACCCTCGAACAAATGAAATCGCGCGCAGAATACAACTCTCCTCGGCCAAATGAAATCGCAGAATAGTTTTTGATTTTTTGTTTTTGGTATGTTTTAGTATAAGCCTTCAATATATACAAGCCTTATTAATAAGCCTTATTTTAATATATAAGCCTTAGTAAAATAAATGCCACTTATCCAATGCTTAAGCTTTTCTTATCCAATGGGAAAATTGACCGCGGATACATTTAATGAGTAGATTCGGGCATTTTGCAAATCAAGTTATGTGAAGGATGGGTTGATGTTGATGAAAGAGATGGAGGAGAATATGCTTCTCTCAATCTTAACCAGTTTTAAAAAATTCAGAAGCAGTAGTCAATCTACATATATTTGGGCACGAATCCCGAGAAATTAGTTGACTCTGAAAACTGATTGTACGACGAAAAGTACAAAAATTCTTCAGAACGATTAATGGGAGACAAACAATTGGAATTTGGATCGAGGGCATTGACCCCAAACCCCCTGAAAAATGGGGGGACGTGGGGGGTGGCCCTCTCACCCACAAAGGCGTCGAATGAAACAATAAAAAATCTTAGTCCCGAAGAGTGCTGCTCATGATGAAGGTGCCCAACTTACGTGGGTTCCTCCAACAAATCAAAGGCTTAGGAATATGCTGAAGCAGAGGGTGACGCTGGAAGAATCCGTGCAGTTTAGGGTTTGGGGTTTAGGGTTTAGTTTGGGGTTTAGGGTTTAGGGGATTTAGGGGAATTTTATTTACGACAAGGGGTGATTAGTATGTTAGTAGCAAGGTTAAGGGTTATTCTAGGGTTAATGGGCTTAAGGGTTAGTTGACATTCATTGGACATTCAAAATACATTCAACTTTGAAATATATTTAAGCTATGCAAACTATTGTGACCACAACACACCCCTAGTGAAAAACTAGTGTTCAATGCAACGAGTTTGTAGGATGATGATGACATGCATGATGACGATGATGAGTCAAATTTCAACTATGCTACAAACCTCATTTTTCATGAGCTTCTCTTGGTTTCAAGAATAGTTCATTCTCTACTAGACAGGGGAAACCACATGATGGTGGAAGCTCTAATTATGCACCCCCCCCCCTCACATCACTCTCAATTTCTCCATACCCAATTTGAAATAATAAAGAACATGTAAAATACTATATTATATAAAATAAAAACATATAAAGATCATCATATAAAACACATACCTCTATATATCATTCATGTTCTTCTTCATCAAACTCAACATCGTCAATATCATCTTCATCATGAACATTGTCATTTCCCCAATACCCAATCTATCTAGATTCAACAACTATAATTAAAAATGACACTAAGATTACATGAAAGAAAAAAAACATAAGAGATCTATAGTACAAATCACTCACCACATGTAGGAATATCATTGATATTCTTCTTCATCCAACTCATCATATTCTGTATCATCATTTGGTATTTCAGAATCATCGTCGAATGGATTGGCCATATCAACATCATCATCAGTACTGTCATAATTTTCGATAATATCATCATCATATATAATGTCATCGAGAACATTATCATCTACATCATTTGGTCGATCAACTTTTTCGACTTCGTCATCTGACGATACACGGTCTACCTCCTCATGTTTCTCTATATCACCTTCTAGTTCTCGAATATCATCTTCTTCCGACACATTATACTTTACATGCCTTCCTTTTGGATCATATCTAACAACAAACGACCAACCTGGTTTACCGAGAACCTCGCAATAGAATACTTGCTCACATTGGCTGGAAAGAACATAACTTTCTAGACCCGACTCAAATGTCCTTGTATTAACCATGGTAAAACCATTGTCATGCTGAATAATAGTTCTTTCAGGATCATGTTCATTTATCCGTAAACGATACCATTTGACCTCAAACAGAATTATCTTGAAGGATTTGAAGTCACACTCAGTTATATCATCCAAATATCCATAATATCTATTTTATGTTAGTCTTGGATGTTTGTCACTTCTAGAAGACACTTTAGTGACTTGAAACACTGCAGTTATCCCTGAATCTGCGGTTTTCTTCGTGTCATCCACCCTTTTGACGTGAAATTTTCGACTATTATACCACATAGCTTTGTGGTGCTTCAACTGCAATATTCCCAACAAGTACAAAATAAATTAATAATTAATAAATGTATTTAAACTTAATAAATATTAAAAAATAATACATTAACATTTTGTATAATAATAGAAAGTGCGGGTAAAATTTTATATGCTTAGCTGTTATCTTTTAAACCATATGCAAAATTAATCTCCCTCTGCATAAGATTGTGATATTCATTATGATGAGCTCTTTTAATTAATGTAGCCACCCCTTCCCATGATAAAATACCATCATGTTGTTCACATTGTTCTATCCATAGCTTCATCCAATCAAGATTGTTAGCAATGTATAAATGCAGTGCATCCCACACTCAACCAGCTGCAATAAAAAAAATATAAATTAGTAAGAATAATGAATAATAATAATTGATGGAGGTATAATATAAATTGAAGAAATACAATATAGATAAAAATCAAATAATATAATACCTTTCACTTTCCTCATTTTACCATTCCTGACCAAGACCTCCACTTCAGATATTTTGACGTTATTGACACCCTAAATGCAATGCACATTAATTTTCCTCCCTAAATCAGAAATATAATCGCTAATATACACTAACGTTTGATATACCATATACCCCTCCACCATAGAACCCTCAAGACATGCTCTTTGTCTAACTAAAGCCTTCAGTGACTTCAAGTGTCTCTCCACCATCCACATTGACCTTGTGTGTACAGGTCCACACAATTCAATCTCCTCAACCTGGTGTATGAGGTAGTGTTTTTGCGCATTGAAAAATGCTGGAGGTAGATACTTTTGCATTGCACACATTAAATGAGGAATTTCTCTCTTCCAATATTTTATATCTTCCTTATGAATTTATTTAGATGACAACCACCTACAAATGTTACGAGAACAAAATAGGTTTCAACAAAGACAATATTGTATACATGAATATTACACGTAAAACACATGTCATCAACAACTTCTACAACATTTTTATTACATATAAATAATAATATGTAATTCATCTGTCGTTATTTACCTCGTGTATTTTCCAAGGTCATATATAACTTGTTTTACGTTGTTGTCAAAGCTGTCGGGCAAAGATAGAGGTAGCACATACTGTAACAAAACAATGACACATTAATAAATTTACGATTTCATATTAACAATATATTTACAAAATTTAAAAATATTACATCGATTCTTACCAATACATAACAAATATACGAAAGAAATTACCTTGATGAAGGTATGCCAGTCATGAGTTTTTAACCCGCCAAATTCACCTTTCTTTGTTAATATATTCTTGATGTTTGAAGAAAATCATGTTGGAAATCTAATTTTTCGAATGAGCTCTTTTACAACATTGCTTTCATCTTCTTTAAATAACCATGGGAGGCTATTTTGATCGACTCCAATAGTCCTATTTAAATCAATAATATTTAGCATTGCATGATTGCTTCTTGAATGTCACTACAAATTTTAGAAATTTTTTCTTTGTCACGCCTTCCATCTAAGATTCTCCACAACATTTATGTTACGTTCTTCCCTATATGCATTGTGTCGAACAAATGAGTTATTTCTAGTTGCTCATAGTAGGGCAACCTATTGAATTGTTTGGGGAAACTTTTCATTCCTTGTGGAAGCAGATCAATGCCTTGACGACCAACTATATGTTACATAAATGAAATTAACACAACAATTGTTAGATTATACACAGTAGTCATGAGAATTCAACACAATTAAAAAATGTAATATATTGCATACGATGATGAATATTGACTTACATTGACGATTTGATATGTTATATTCCAACTTCCATGGGTGTGGTGTCATTATTCATGGTTTTATCCCACTCTCCTCTTTCCCATTGAAAAGATGTTTATCGGTATTTCGATACCTATTGTTCTTAGGGAGAAAGTGCCTATATTCATCAAACACCTCATTTCCTAAACTTCTTGAACGACGAGATCTCATCCTAGGAACACAAACTGGACATGCAAATGTACCCTTTGTTTGAAGACCTAGAAGGTACGCATCAATGGCAGCATTAGTTATATAACAAGCAATTATTTAAAAAAAAAATCATCAACATCTAACTTATTTAAGTGCAATAGTGTGTTACATAGCACAAAAATGTGTTAGTCCCGGTGCATCGTGAATTGTCCATGTAAGAATCCCATCGAATTGAAATCCTCTTTGACCTATTGGTCTAGAGATGTCGTACATAGTGATGTTGTCCCATAACTTTAGCAACTCATCGACAAGAGGCTCAATATATTCATTCATATCTTTCACTTGGTACTTACCTAAATGGTTAAAAAATACACATAATTACTACACCTTGTATCCATATATGAAATTGTGCAATGAACAAGACAAATGAAATGTTAAACATTAAAAAAACAATATCGTTATAAAAATATACCTGGAACAATCATTGCCAACATTGTGTGCTCTCTCTTTGTTGACATCCAAGGAGGAAGGTTATTGTTTATAACAAAAACATGCCACACCGAGTAGATAGACCTGAGCTCACCAAATGGATTTACACCATCAGCCGCCAATGAAATCCTAACATTACGAGGTTCTTCTTTAAAAATTGACCATCTTTCTTCAATATTTTTATATAAAGAACCATCTGCAGGCATTTGAAGAACATCATCTTCACTTCTATTCCATGCATGGTAATCCATAAACTGTGCTATGTTCCAACATCTAAATAGTCGTCGCAGGCGTGGAATTATGGGAATATAACGAAGAACCTTGTGAGGCACCTTTTTTGTTAACTGATCAGTTTGATATCTACTGATTTGACATTACGGGCAATTCGATTAATATGCATATTGTCCATAATATATGATGTGATCATTAGGGCATGCATCAATAACCTGATATTCCATTCCAATTTATTTCATAATGGCAGACAATTCTTGGTATGTGCAAGGTAACTTATTTGGTGATGGTAAGAAATATTCACCTATCAACCTACAACAACAATATACAAAAACAAAATCAATAATGAAAATTATATTAATCATTATAAATATTGCATCCTTAATTTAGACATCAATTGACACTGAAAATAAAATAAAATAAAAGTTGAAAATTGCATAAAACTATCAAATTATGTTCCTTACCTTAGGATCTGTGTCATACATGTGTTTGACAAACCATTTGATACCTTCAAGTTGACCAACAACATTACAGCAGAGAGAACACTTTTTTGTGTGCCTTCATATAGGGATTCAGTGGCATTTTGAATGATAGGTTTATCCCAAATATATTCATCATCATTGTCCTTATCACTATCATCATTATCATCCTGCAAGTTGTCCTCCTCCAAGTTGACATCATCATCCATTGGAGCATTATAAATGTCTTCGATCAATCTATTTGTCCCATCATCATCAACTATATTATTAATATCATCATTTTCCATAGGAATAATGTGATCATCATTATCCACACGATTAAGTTCATCTCGTTCTTCAGTATTATCTCTATGAAAAAGTCTCCTGCTAGGCGGCATCACATTCTTAGGATGATTTTTCTTTAATAAAAACAATAGAAGCAATGAAATACAGTTAGAGTATATCACAAATATTATTTTGAAAGATAAATTAAAAAAAACAAAAAACAATTAATGTATAATACCCTTAAAGATCTATAATAACTAATTACTTACCGTGGGACGATATTCATTGCCCCCTTCAACATTCCCATTCTCCCTACAATATTTTTCAACTATTTTTAAAGGTAGTCTTCTTCCATTAAAACCCCTGCATTCATAAGAAGGGCAATAACATTTCCCATCACCATGAATCACCATTTTCTGCTTTAACATAACAAGCTCTCTTTTCTCGTCTGGAGTTGACATTGTAATTACCTATTACAACAAATCCATTGAAACATTATAAGTACAATATACAAAGCTATTCAAATAATTTTGTATATATAGATATTTGTAATGAAAATTGTACATCATGTTTAAAAAAAATAAGGGACAAAGCATGAAACCTAAAATCAACTAGAAAAAATAAGGAACAAAGCATGAAACCAATGCATTTCATATCCAACATAGAACAATGGCTATTTGGGAATCTAAATGACACTTGGTTCTAAAACAACACATTGACCTACACATAAACATCCAAACATAAATGAATCTTCTAATAATCTCTTTGTTGCGATCCACCTACTATTACATTGTCAAAATTGAGGAACAAAACTGATAGAAGTGCAAGAAAGAGTTTGGGGAGAAAAATAAATCATGACATAAGAAGCATAAAGGCAACTTTAATTCTCATAAAAAATGATGATGTAAAGAAAATTATTTTGAAGACAACCAATCAAAGATGGCAAGCAATTCCTTGTCATGGTAATGATAAACGATACACTATACATCTTTTATTGTCCAAGTTTAAAGCCTCATACTTTGATTCATCCCCAAAATCACAATATTACATTAATAAGAGGAGGTGGATCTATTATCACCCAAAATCACACTATATAATATTAAGTCCCTAATAAAAATTAGGGTAGCTTTAGGGATACACAAGAGTATTGATGCCCAATATCACCACAAAAGCCACTGCTCTTCACTTCT
>ML778230.1:1041748-1118036 GCA_009831015.1 Picea engelmannii | reverse complement strand
GGTAGCTTTAGGGATACACAAGAGTATTGATGCCCAATATCACCACAAAAGCCACTGCTCTTCACTTCTAGTTGGTTCTTTTCCAACTCAAGGAGGAATCCCTAAATGTAAATTTACTAAGGCAAGGATACTTAGATATTCAATTCCATGAAATATAAGAACAAAATTAGAGTGATTGAATCTAATTAGAGTGATTGTAGTTGAATCAATAATCTTTTTACTCTATCAAAAGTGGATAAACAATAAAATCTTTGTAAGGAGTTAAAATAAACCATAAAATTTGATTTAAGGAGTGAAAATAAACCATAAAATAGTTCAATACCACCAAATTACTAAATCACACAGAAAATTTTTAAGCATTGACCTTCAAAATCTCAGCTATGTAGAGTCTGATCAATTCAATGTTTCTCTTCTTGAAAGAGAATTGAAATCAAGATTTCACAAAAAACCAGAACACCATTGCATCAGAACACCTGAATGATTGTCACAACTGTAGAAAATGATTGTCGCAACTATAGAATTTTTTTCGTAATTGAGATATATATAAGATTGATTTCGTCGGTCTTTCGACGAATTCGGTCAAATTGACCAAACAACAAGTGAATGACCGTTTGATTCTCACACGTGCCATAGTTGTTCGTTATAACGACTAAATTTCGTCGCTATAGCGACTAACTCATGGTTGGTTGCTCTAGTGAAGAAAGTTCGTCTCTATAATGACCAACGTGGAATGTTGGTCGCTAGAGCAACGAAAATTTGGACCCCCCCCCAAAAAAAGTAAATTTAGTCCAAAAAAAACAAAAAAATTACGACGAAATTTTAAACCGTCGTAATATTTCATCGTAATTTCCACCCAATGTAGTAGTGGTTGCTATGGAAGCCGAGAAGAAGAAGAAGAAGCAACCAACATGCCCTCGTTTGCAGCACTCCCACCCACCATACTTTCATATGGTCGTGGAGGCTATTGCTTCCCTTAGGGAGCGCATGGGTTCGAGTCACCAAGCAATTGCAAAGTACATCGAGACCCATTACAAGGGCGAGCTACCATCGAATTTGAAGAAGTTGTTGACTAATCAACTGAGAATTCTGGCTGAGAAGGGCAAGCTCGTGCAAGTCAAGCGCTCTTTTAAACTCACAGAGGAGCTCAAGAAGTCTTCCTAGGTGAAGGACATCAAGGCTACCAGTAAACTGGCTCCTTCAGGGAACCCACCTGCCACGAAAAAGCCCAATCCCACAGGGCAAGTTAAGGCTAAGAATACCATTTCTGCAAAATCTTTGAAGCCTGAAGCGACAAAAAAAATGAAGGAGAAGCCCGCTGGTAAGTCAAAGACAAAGGCAGTTTTCGAGGGGAAATCGACACCCCCTCCGGCTCCAGCCTCAACTCCGGCTTCTACCCCAAAGGTTTAGAAAACCGCATTTTTCGCTTCAATTAAGAAGGAGAAACCCTCGTCTTCAAAGGTGGCCAAGTCGAAACTGATCAAGACATCGACTCCTGCGAAGTCCACTCCTACACCGAGAAAATCTCTGAGAGTCGTGCCCCTTGCTGCTTCCAAGAATCCCATCACCAGCCCCCCTTCGAAGAAGAAGAAGAATACCTCTTGAAATTAAAGCAGGAAACCAGAAGATGAAGAAAGTTCTTTTGGGGATTTTGTATTGTGAGAGAACAATGTCATTTTATGTGGATTCAGGCGACAAAAAATGATGATGATGAACACAGATAACATACATGAAGGAATGGAGAAGGAAGAGAAGGGGTTTAATTGAATCTATACCATCTTTAGAGAAATGGATTTCAGAGTAGTTGTCGTTTAAAAAATAAAATAAAAAAAGTATGGAACTGTCTTTTGTTCGGTCTATGCTTATGACAGTGGAAATCACTTTCTCTCACAGAGTTCCTGAAGGAACTCTCCTTTTAAACCATGTACTATAATTTTCTTTGGTTAAATAATGTTTCCCAAGGAAGCCTACCACGATGGGTCTATTAGTAAGGTTCAAGCCTGGTGCTATCACTCGTTCCGGGTTGCATTACCCATATTTCGGTCGATGAAGGAGGTAAGTGGTAACTCTTAAACATTTCCCTGGATTTTTGTATTTTCTATCAGTGTAAAATCTTTGTGAGATTTAATATCCAACTCGTTACTAGTGTTAATTGTGGGTATAGTTATTTTATTAAGTGTCATCACAGCTATTAACTTTTTGATATCACTACTATTAAGTCTAAATAATGGAGACTTTAATTTAACTTGGTGACATAGCTTTGTATTAAAATACGCATTAAAACTGTGGAATAAGGTTTTGAATTTTGCAAGTTGCATTGTCGTCTTTTCAGTGATAATATCAATGGAGCTTTTGTATCTTGCTCCTGCCAGTTCAAAGATATTTTTTCCTCCTTACAATGCGCAAAGTCCTTTTGTTTTAAAGATCTTTTGTGGTATTGCTCTTTTATTTTTTGTTATGAAATATTTTAACACCGACAATGTACCTAGTTCCATGAGGATTTAGTTCCATTCAGCTTACGGTTCATTATACATTTTGAATAACAAACAACCCTCAATTATTATCTCTTGACAAAAACTATTCATTACTTATGCATTTAGTTATATTAAGTTTCATTGTTCAACATGTATTTCCCAGCTAACTCGGCAAGGACTGCATTGCCATGCAACCCTTGTTTTAAAATCAAAATAAAAAAGTAGTATTTCTCTACATAATATTTGCAAAAATGTTAATATTATTTATAATTATTGATTTTTAATAATATCTAATTTTGTCTCTAAGGTGTAGGATAATCGATGTTGAGTATGCTATTAAGGCACTCAATGATGTTAAGTCACGGGTTCCAAACTTGAAGGGACAAAAAATCCAACCATGTTAAGGGTTGGTGTGGCTCACACTCGGTGATTTTGACTGTAGTCCAAATGGGTCCACTTTTTATTATTAGTCCTTGTTGTCACAATAGGGAATGTTGTCATTTTTTATTAATCTAACTACTAGTACAACCACATTATTAAAAGTGCTTAATATATGTCTTTTGGTGCTATTAGTTTTTGAAGGGTGGAAAATGACACCAATCGATGTATAACATGTGGGCCTAATGGTTAAGAACGTGTGCTTCTTCTTAAGAAGTCACAAGTTCAAATCCAAAGGGGGGTAGGGTATGTATACCTCCGTAGACTTTACCTGTCAAATCGCTGGGCGGAGGGGGTCTCATACACCAATTTGGTGTCTGGCTTGGTCGTGACCTCAAAAATAGATTATTATTATTATTATATATCAACCATTTTTAGTAATGTGGTTGTGCTAGTTGATGATCAACGTGCATGGGGAGGATTAAATAGACCATGGTTGACTATGGTTGAATTTGGTTGATGATGGTCAAGTTATGGTTGACTATGGGTGATAATGGTTGAGCATGGTTGTCCAATTTAACTATAGTTGACTATGATAGACTATGGTTGACTTTAGTTGACCATGGTTAAGTTTAGGTAACTATGAAAGGCTATAGTTGAGTATGTTTGACTATAGTTGTTTATGGTTGATTATGGTTTGCCATTTTAAATGATGGTTCACCATGGTTGAGTATGGTTGACTATGTTGACCTTTTTGACTAAGCTGAGAATGGGTGAGCATGGTTGTCTATGGTTGAATTTAGTTGACAATGGTTGACTATGGTCAACTATGGTTTAATATGGTCAACTTATGTTTGACTTGGGTTTACTATCGTCAACATATGAGTTACTACGGGTCAATATGGTAGACCATGTTTGACCATGTTGACTATGGTTGACCATGTTTATCCCTCTAAATTATATATGACCACATTTGACCATGCTCGACAATGGTTTCCCATGAAAGGCTATGGTTCACCATGGTTGAGAACATTAAACAATGGTGACCCTATTGCCCATGTTGACCATGGTTGACCATGGTCACCTATGTTTGACCATGGTTGACTATGGTTGCCCTTGGTTGCCTATGTTTGATCATGCTTGAGTATGGTTGACCAGGGTAAACCATGGTCAACATTTGACCATGTTGACCATGTTTGGCCATGTAGACTATGTATGGCCATGTTTAACTATGTATGATCAAGTTTGACCATGGTTGACAATGGTTTCCCATGAAAGGCTATAGTTGACTTTGGTTGTCCATGATTGAGAACATTTGATAATGGTGACCATGTTTCCCATGTTGACTATGATTGCCCATGGTTACTTATGTTTGACCATGGTTGAGTATGGTTGACCGTTGTTTATTATGTATGACCATGGTTGATTATGGTTGACCATGCAAGATCATGTTTGAGTGTGGTTGACCATGTTTGATCATGTTGACTATGGTTGACAATGTTTGACCACATTTGATCATGTAGACCATGATAAAAAATGGAAGACCATGTAGACCATGGTTTACTATGGTTGACCATGATTGTCCACGTTTAACTATAGTTAACTATGATAAACAATAGTTGAACATGTTGACTTTAGTTGACTAATGTTGAGTTTAGCTCATTATGAAAGACTATAGTTGACTATGTTTGACTATAGTTTTTTATGGTTATTGGACAAATCAGTAAGTGCGGATACAAACTAATCTCCCTAACTTCAACAAGAAGCTAGAACAAAATAGGGAAAAATACAAGTTTCTCCTTAGATTTCATTGTAATATAAACTAGTTCACAGTGGGAAAAATGACATACCATTTAAACGACGTTTGATCCTCACTAGTGTCGTCCTTGCCCCATCTTTGGATTTGTGGGATGGTGAACCTGTTAAGAAGCACAAACCAACAAAAAGAGAGAACAATGATATATATATATACCATGAGGTCTATGTATAAGATCAAGGAGTTATACAATAAAAATTAAAGATACCTTTATAGGGAAGAAATGTATTACTGCATTATATTGAATGAAAGTGGAGAATACAACCCATGCCTTGATGTTGCAAGGTCCCATCCAACGACCCTTTGCTTCAACATACACACCTTTTCTCCAATGCTTTTGATGAAGATCATTCACAACCTGACTTGGAGAGCTAAAGAAATGCTACCATAAGTATAATCTTTAGCAGAATTATTCATGCATAAGCCAACCTAGCCTTTCCCATGAGAGATCCCTCTTTATATAGGGTGAAAGAAGGATGGATGAGGAGATTAGGATGATCCCACTATATCAGAGAAGTGAGTAAGATCCAAACTGATCGGAGGCCACCTCATCTTCTAGAAGATTCCTTTCTAGAAATTTTGTGAATTTCATCTTTTTCTCTTGTTTGAGCATTGTCGCACCCCATGCACAAGCAACCCACAGCGTCACCACAGTCTAGTTTTGGTGCACCATGCGACGATAAGGAATCGCCGCAACTCAAACATTTAACAGGGTGCGACGATCTCCTTTGATATGGTTTTTAGGAAAATAAAGATAATTCACTCTTCTCATGGAGAAAGTCTCATTTAGTATCTTCAGGGAATATAGAAGTGAGTTATGCACATATCGTTAGTTGATCACAGGGGTGACAAAAATAATGTGTAACAGAATGCCCCCCAAAGTATTTAGTTGGAACCTATGACAACTGAAATACTTTGTAGAATATGTGTGTCGAAAACAAGGAGTGCATCGGTCGGGAACCTACAAATAATCAAGCATCTGCATAATAATATACCATCTTCCGAGGTAGGAATTCCATTACTGAGACTACAAGTGACTCTAATCATAAGTTTCAAGTGAGTCATGGCCACCAAACATACATTGTGGATCCATGTCATCATGATTCAACATAGCCACGAGAAATACACTGTGGATCTATGCTCTAAAAATTCAAATTTGGACATAGCCACGAGACATACACAGTGGATCTATGTGTCAGTACAGAATTATGAATACTCCATCGCAACCTGGACCGATATGGTGAGATCCAGGTTCTTCATTTCCATCGTCCCAAAGTACGAATCTAGCCATGTGATTATAGGTGTCGAAGTCGAACATGGTAGAAACAACTTGATTACCGGTCATTAATGGATACCGTTAACACGTGCGAGGGAAATCACCATTGATGTCAATGAATCCTAAGGTACTCTAATACAATCCAACAAATGTGGATAAATGATATGTAGTCAAACACTCGATGGAATCTTCCAATCAGGGGTTAATGATGTGAACCCATTGTTGAAAGAGAGGAATCCTGTCATTGAGGCATGCAAGTTCCAAGGTACTAAATGATTTCTAAGTATAATTATCGAATAATGAGTTGAAGTCGATAGGAAAAGAATCGTCATAGGAGGGCCTTAATGTATCCCCCATCAATGACACAAAATTTGTAACAGATTTGAAGTAGATCAGGGTATGAAGTGATTCGAAACTGACTCAAGGAAGGTCGACATGGTAGGAATTTGAGGATTGCAGATGGTTGACTCAATATAAGGCTTGTTGAGGTTGAACTTCTATTGAACATATGAACGACACGACAATTGTCTTGGCAGCATTGACTCAAGGAGGACCCAACATATGGACTTGTGGATGGTCAAACGAGAGACAAATGGATTTCCCAACCCATATACAATGATGAAAAGGGGTGTCATGTTCAAGAGCGACTTACTGCCACTAACATAGATACAGATATACATTTCTTTCCCAATTTTCCCCCACCATTTCTGGCAACTACCTCTTTATTTTTATGCAAGCTTGAGGAAGATAACATATTCTTGTAATGTAAGCTCATCCTTCGGATGAGTCCCTCAGAGTATTTTTAATGAACCCTAGGAAGGAGTGGTTTTGTCCCATATGGGCCTTTCGATGTTTGTTTTACGAGTCCAAAGAAAGAAAACTCAGTGGTTTTTCATGTTTAGAAAGTCTGAAAAACACTTAAAGAGAACTCCATAATGTCCTTTTTCGTAAGTTAGTATGACGATATCGAAAAAGAGATAATCTACCGCTTGTTAGACGTTTTCTTCAAACACTTTTACAAGCACGAAAAGAACAAAGTTGCTCAGCTATATTTTCAGGTTTAGGGAGCTTGAGAAGAGATTAAAGGATACTCCATGGGGTTCATTTTTCGTATTACCATTACAAGTCCGAAAAAAGTGATAAAGGGTTAGTCGATTGCATTCTCATAGTTTCACGAGTGTAAGAAAGAATTAAGACCATGCTCAGAGTTTTTCCTAGAAAACCCTAAGAGTATATATACATCATAAAAACACACAAAAACAACCAAAAAGGAAGGATCCATATCAAAAGTACGGTCCTCGGATCTCTCAACCTGCAATAGAGACACTTTGCAAAGTTCATTAGTTTTAGGGCATAGGTAAAATATTTAAAAATTAATTTAATTTAAAATTAAAATGGTAAAAGTGAATAAAATAGGTCAAAAATAGTCCATTTACCATTTCATTTTCATTTTCACCAAACTAGTTCCAAAACCCCCTTTTTCCTCTGAATTTCAAGTGACATTTTGACGCAGGCGTGCCCGCTCACATGATCTTTTCCTCCTTCCTCGGCCCGAAGAACTGAAAGGTTCTTCTATTTCCCTATCTAGAAATTTTCCACCCACAGAACTCTTCACGAGATCTCCCTTTGTTCTATCGGGAAATCGAACTTCGCAGTTTCGCAAGTCCTGTGATCGCGTGGTTTTGGATTCTCAAAACCCCGAACCTCGATACAAGTTAACGCTGACCTTTCACGTCCCTATCGGAGTTTCTCTTGTTGGGAATTCTGCACTCGCGATGTCCCAAACGCTTCTCTTTTCCAAACCCCGAACCCCGATAAATCTGCCACCTGTCCACCTCGCCAACTCCTCCGTGGCCCACTCCTTTAGCCTGTCGGGGAAATCGTGTTTCGGAGTTTCGAGATTCCCGCTGCTATGATTCCCAAGAATCACAAAACGTCAATCCCCGATACACGTAAGGGTTGACTCTTCAACACCCATCACCTCCGTCGGGATTTTGGAGTTCGCGAGTTCGCGAATCCAAATGCAATGAGTTTCGGGACTTACCTTTTCCCAAACCCCGATACGATCCCCTGCTGCCTTAGCCTCCCGGGCTAAACATTATGTCCACGTGACCGCTCCTTATATGACCGCAGTCATATTCCTCATTGGGGTTTCGCGGTTCGCGATTTGAAAATGCGTAAACACTTTGTCACCAGGATCCCCGATATCCCGATGATCCAAACACCGATGGACAACCTCCTTGTCGGGACTTTTCCCGATGGCGTCGATTTCTTCCACACGTCCCCCTGATGGATGGTCACGATTTCTCCAGGGTTTCGCGACTTGTGATGTCCCAACTTTCTTGTCCTCAGGAACTCCGATTTCTTGATGTTAGATATCCTGATGCCTCCGATCTCCACCATGCGTCCTAGTGAATGGACGGATCTGATCTTCCCGAGATTTTTCCTATGGAAATTCCCGATCTTCTGCTCTCGTGAACACCGACTTCCTCAGATATTCTGACATGCGTCCCAAGTGGATGGACGGTTCAGATCGGTCCTCGTTGTTTCGCAAATCTGCAAACCAAAACACTTACCTATACAAGTCCCGATGACCGAAATGCCGATGGACTCCCGATCTCGTCCACGTGTCCCAATTGATGGATGGCTCCGATCATCTACGGGGTTTCCAACTTGGATTTTCCTGATCCTTTACCCTCAGAACTCCCGATTTGTCGAATCCCAAAACTCCGATGGAGTCTTCCTTTCGAGACTTTTTCTGAGGGCTTAGATCTTCGCCACGTATCCCCTTAAGATGGACGGTCCCGATTCAATCTCAGGGTTTCGAGACTTTCGATGCCCGATGTCCACAATTCCTTTGTCGACTTAGAACCCCGATCGCCGAAAGGCCGACGGGCTCTTGATGACTGCCACCTGTATCCTCAAGATGGACGGCTCAAATTCACTCTGGGATTTTCACTATGAAAATTCCCGATCACTCGTCCTCGTGACTCCCGATTTCGCGAATGTCAAAATTCCGATGGCCACGCCTCTCGTTGGAATTTTCCTCCGCCTGTTCGCGAAGCTTAAACTCTGTGCAACTCCTGGTTGATCCAACGGCTGACGAGTGTTTGAACGAGATTTGACGGTCCACAATCTCTGGAGCTTGAACTCCGGACACAGCCGTAAACCCACTCGCTCCTCTGGCAGATCTAATGGCTGACGGGATTTCGCTAATCCTCCCCGCCGATTCTTGACCATCGATCCCTTCCCTTGACGAGCTTGAAAGCCTTATCCCTCCTCAACTTCCACCCAACTCTGAATCTTCACGAAGACTCTTGCGCGCAATCCTTGCGACAATTCTCAACCACTTCCTAGTGTTGAGTTCTCCCGACTCTGTGCACACCTACAACAACAGTCCTTCAATAATTAGCTCAGATTCACAACTGAGACTCTCCTTAGCCTGCGCACTCCTTGCACGGCTCGTATAACCCAATTTCACTTTTGGGTGAGTGAGAACAAGAGTTAAACTATCTAAGCCTTCTGTCAACGCACTCTTTGTGGACGACTTCAACTGGACTCCTTGCAGGAATCCTTGCTCAGATAGTGAAAAAATTGAAACTCATTTCTTCGTCCTCCAGACTTCAAACTCAAACCATGAAATCACATACACAACATATAAAAGCAAATGTATACCAGGAAGCAAACATTCAAGAGCATAACATCAATACACAGAAAACAACACAAACCATGAATTTGAATCAATCTTTTTCTATTAATCCAAATATCAGTACATGGGTGTTTCTACACAGCTCTCTGCTTCTCTTCTATGCTCCAATGCTTCTAACTATTCCTGAGTAATATTACAATGCACAGTGAGGGTGTCTATATCCGTTTTCCCTCCACTCCTTCTAAAACTGTCTAATCTAATATTAAATTCTACCTACTTACATAAATGCCTTCATCTACTTCAAACGAGAGCGTATAGCTCGAGGTCTGATTTCATTACACCAGGTGCGTCTCTTCTTAAATGACTTCATTTAAGATGGCGCATCAAAATCTAGGAAATTTCAAAAATTTGTGTTGGCGCTTGTCCAACTTTCCACTTGCATTCCGCGCTGGCTTGCTTGCTGTGAGAGATGATCCTGCATCATACTCCCTCGCTTGAAAATTTTCATGGGCTCATGCACGATCTGTCCATGCTTCAGAATCTCTGCTTCAGTCTCCCAGCTAGCATCTTCAACTGGGTGGCCCTTCCACTTGACCAAATATTCAAAATATTGTTTCCTTCTGGTCTTCTTACCCACTCGTTTATCCAGTATCTGTTCCATCTGTGGCTTCTCTACAACTGGCATCTGCTTTTGCCACTGAACCTTTGGTTGTTCACGTTCTTCTCCTGCTTCCTCAGCTTTGTATGGGTATAAATCTGAGACATTGAATATCGGAGAAATTCCGATTCCATCGGGTAATTCAACCTCATAAGCATTCTCTCCCATTTTCTTCAAGACCTTGCATGGTCCGATTTTCTTCATTTTCAATTTATTGTATGTTCCTCTCAGGAACCTTTCTCTTCTCAAGTGCACTAGAATCAAGTCACCAACCTCAAATTGAAGTTGTCTTCGATGCTAATCTGCTCTCCACTTATACTCCTGACTTGAATTCCGTAGTCGCTCCTTCACCCGGCTGTGAAGTTCTTTCATTGCCTCCACGAATTCTTCTGCACTAGCGCTCCTAGTAGCAGTCTGTTTCGAATCTCTCAATTTAGAAACTCCTCTCGGTTGCGTGCCATATACAATCTGGAATGGACTCTGGCCTGTGCTCCTGTTCACTGAGTCATTATAAGCAAACTCTGCCCGCGGCAATACATTTTCCCAATTGCTGTGGTGCTCCGCCACCAGGCTTCTCAGCAAGTCTCCCAGACTTTTGTTCACCACTTCTGTCTATCCATCCGTCTGAGGATGGTAAGCTGAACTAAACAACAAGTTAGTCCCCATCTTCTTCCATAATGTCCTCCAAAAGTGTCCCACGAACTTTGTATCTCTGTCCGAAACTATACTTCTGGGTAAGCCGTGAAGTCGAACGACCTCTTTGAAAAACATATTTGCGATGTGAGTCGCATCACTGGTTTTCTGGCATGGGATAAAATGTGCCATCTTGGAAAATCTATCCACTACTACAAAGATCGAATCAAATCCTCTTTGCGTCCTTGGCAATTCCAATACGAAATCCATGATGATTTCATCCCACGACCTCTGTGGTATGGGTAATGGTTGATAGAATCCTGCATTTTGCTTCCTTCCCTTTGAATGCTGGCAAATTCTACATCTATCTACAAACCTCTTGACCTCTGACCGCATCCCTGGCCAAAAGTATGACTCTCTCAACTTTGCAAATGTTTTATCATGACCGAAGTGTCCGACCAATCCTCCGTTGTGTTTCTCCTTTAGCAGATTCTCCCTCATGGAGCAATTTGGAATACACAACTGATTGCCCTTGAACAACAATCCTTCCTGGATCACGTACTCTATCTGCTGGCTTCTGTCTCTGAGAACTGGGTTCTCAGCTGCTCCGTACGCTTCTTTAAAATCCTGATCATTTGCATACATGTCCCTGAGATCATCAAAGCCTAACATCCGGACTTTGAACTCCTGCATCAGCAAACACTTCCTGCTCAAAGCATAAACCACTTTGTTAGCAGTACCCGAAATATGATTAATTACAAAAGTGAAGTTCTGCATGTATTCAACCCATTTAACATGCCTCTGATTCAACTTCTCCTGTTGAGTCACAAATTGTAGTGCATGGTTATCACTATATAAAACAAATTCCTTTGGAATCAAATAGTGCCTCCATTTTTTCAATGCCTGTATGATGGCATAGAATTCCTTATCATACGTGGAGTACTTTTCTTTTGCCTGATTCAACTTCTCGCTGAAATATGCAATCGGTCTGTCCTCCTGACTCAAGACCGCTCCTATTGCAAATCCGCTTGCATCACATTTCACCTGAAACATCTTTTGAAAATCCGACAACACCAGAATTGGTTGTTCCATAATATTTCGTTTCAACAAATTGAAACTCTTCTCAGCCTCTTCAGTCCAGTGAAAAGATTTATGTCTTTTCTTCACTGTATCCATCATCGCTGCACTAATTCCACTGAAATTCCTGATGAATTTCCGGTAGAAACTAGCCAGTCCATGAAAACTTCTCACTTCGAAAATATTTCTCGGTGATGGCCAATTTTAATTACCTCCACCTTATTTGGATCCATCCTCAGTTCATCCGCAGATACAACAAAACCTAGATAAATGAGCTCTGTCTTCATAAACGAGGATTTCTTCATGTTTATCAATAGCTTCTCCTGCTGTAGCTTCTTCATTACTGTAGCTAAATGCTTCAGATGTTCTGTCTTTGTCTTGCTGAAAATTAATATGTCATCCAGATACACAATGACAAACTTCCTGATGAATTCCCTCAGGACTTCATTCATTAACCTCATAAAGGTACTCGACGCATTTGTTAAGCCAAACGGCATAACAAGCTATTCATACAAACCTTTATTTGTCTTGAATGTTGTTTTCCATTCATCACCTTCCCTCATATGAATCTGGTGATATCCACTCTTCAAATCAATATTTGAAAAAAAAATTGCTCCACTTAAGCAATCCATCAAATCATCCATTCTTGGCAATGGGAATCTGTACCTGATAGTTATCTTGTTAATGGCTCTTGAATCGGTGCACATCCTCTAGCCTCCGTCTTTCTTCGGACTGAGTACTGTCAGAACAACACATGGACTCAATCTTTCCCTAACCAAACCTTTGTCCAACAACTCCTGGACTTGTCTTTTGACCTCTTCATTCTCCTGCGGTGTCAATCTGTACGTGGCTTTGTTTGGCAAACTGGCTCTTGGTATGAGATCAATATGATGACTCACACTTCTCATCGGTGGCAATGAACGAGGTAATTCATCCACTACTATATCAGTGAACTCTTTCAGTAGTTCCTGAACTTCTTCTGGCAAATCGTCCACTCTTGTGCTAGTCAGAACAATTCTCAGTTTTCTGACCACAAAGAATTGTGGATCCTCCTTCTTCTTAACCTCCGTAAGAATTTCCTTCCCACTCATGAGAAGTACTGTATTGATTACTTCCGGCTTCACCTCTTTATCCTCAATTGGATGCAACATATGGGTTATCCCATTCTTCTCCAGGGTGTATGTGTTCATCCTCCCATCATGAATCACATTTCTATCATATTGCCATGGTCTACCCAACAATAGATGACAAACATCCATAGGAATAACATCACATCAAATTTTATCATTATATCTCCCTATCTTAAATTCAACTAAACATTGTTTGGTGACATTTACCTGATGTCCCTTTTGTAGCCATGAAACTTTATATGGACTTGGATGATCAATCGTCTCCAGCTCCAGCTTTTATACCATCTCAGTTGAAATGAGATTATCAGTGCTACCGCTGTCCACAATGACCTTGCACATTCCATCCTTGGTCTTGCAAGCAGTCCTAAAAAGACTGTTTCTTTGGGCTGAGCTTTCCATTTCTTTCTCTGGTGTCAAAAGGACTTTTCACATCACCAACGATCTTCTGCCTTCAACATATTCTGCCTCAACATCTCGCCTCTGTGCCTCGGCGATGTGAGTCTCTCCAACCTCTTTCTTTTTCTCTGGACACTCATAAGACTTGTGCCCATTCTTTCCACATGTAAAGCATGTGATTACTCCACCTCTTCCTCTTCCTCTACCTCTGGTACGAGGAAACCTATTATTATCAGCATATCCTCCTCTCTGCTTAGTATGCTGTTCTCTTTGCTCAGCATATCGCCCTCGTTGTGAACTTCCACCTCTCTCAGTATGAGTCTGAGGTTTCTTCCAGTCGTCCCTGAGCTTCTGGGTTCTTTCCTGGGCAACTGCTTTTCCTCTCGGCTGACTTCTGCCTCGGCCTCTTTGACTCTGCTTTCGGCCCATCTTCTCTTCTGCTTTCAAATCCATTTGATAAGCATCCTCTACTGTTCGGATGGTTGCCATACTCATTTCATCATGAATCTCATATCTTAGGCCATTCATATACCTGGCCACTTTTTCGTCATTGCTTTCGCGATGACCTGCCCTGATATTCAACTTGTAAAATTCCTCAGTATATTCCTTCACTGTCATCAGTTTCTGTCTCAGGTTCTGCATCCTCCTGAACAAAGAAATTTGATAGTCCCTGGGAATGATTTTTTCTTTCATTTTTGCAATCATCCTATCCCAACTCTTAATTTTCTGCTTGCCTTGGCAACGCCTGTCAGCTTGTAGTTCATCCCACCACAAGGATGCATGTCCTTTTAATCACATGACGACATGCCTGAACTTCTTGTCCTCTTCAATATATTCATAGTCAAAGTAAGTGTCTAGAGCTCTAATCCAGTCTAGAAGCTCTTCTACATCCAGATTTCCCTCATAAACTGGAATGTCCATTTTCACCTTTGTACTCATTCTTGCAACAGCTTTAAGTAAGCGTTCACTTGCTGCATCTTCCGCTGGGATTTCTTCTTCTCCATGTCAAACATCATCTTCATTTTCGGATTCACTGATATCTCCTACATCATCTTTGCGCCTTTGTGATGTCTCCATGTCCTCTATCCTGGCACGAAGATTATGCACTTCTCTCTCCATGTCTGGATTCTGCACTTGCCTACCCCTACCTCTGGGCATCTCCCTTTCTTCCTCTGAATCGGGTGATTGTCTATCCCTTCTCTTCGACGACATGGTAAATTTCTCCTTCTCCCTGCTATAGAAAGCAAAGATGTTTTTCGAAGCTCTGATACCACTTGACGCAGGCGTGCCCGCTAGGCACGTCCGCTCACAGGATCTTTTCCTCCTTCCTCGGCCCGAAGAACTGAAAGGTTCTTCTATTTACCTATCAGGAAATTTTCCACCCACAAAACTCTTCACGAGATCTCCCTTTGTTCTATCGGGAAATTGGACTTCACAGTTTCGCGAGTTCTGTGATCGCGTGGTTTTGGATTCTCAAAACCCCGAACCCCGATACAAGTCAACGCTGACCTTTCGCGTCCCTATCGGAGTTTCTCCTGTCGGGAATTTGGCACTCGCGATATCCCAAATGCTTCACTTTTCCAAACCCCAAACCCCGATAAATCTGCCACCTGTCCACCTTGCCGACTCCTCCGTGGCCCACTCCTTTAGCCTGTCGGGGAAATCGCGTTTCAGAGTTTCGTGATTCCCGCTGCTATGATTCCCAAGAATCACAAAACGTCGATCCTCGATACACGTAAGGGTTGACTCTTCAACACCCGTCACCTCCGTTGGGATTTCGAAGTTCGCGAGTTTGCAAATCCAAATGCAATGATTTTCGGGACTTACCTTTTCCTGAACCCTGATACGCTCCCCTGCTGCCTTAGCCTCCCGGGATAAACCTTATGTCCACGTGACCGCTCCTTATATGACCGCAGTCATATTCCTCATCAGGGTTTCGCGGTTCGCGATTTCAAAATGCGTAAACACTTTGTCACCAGGATCCCCGATATCCCGATGATCCAAACACCGATGGACAACCTCCTTGTTGGGACTTTTCCCGATGGCGCTGATTTCTTCCACGCGTCCCCCTGATGGACGGTCCCGATTTCTCCGGGGTTTCGCAACTTGTGATGTCCCAACTTTCTTGTCCTCAGGAACTTCGATTTCTCGATGTCGGATATCCCGATGCCTCCGATCTCCGCCATGTGTCCCAGTGAATGGACGACTCTGATCTTCCCGGGATTTTTCCTAGGAAATTCCCAATCTTCTGCTCTCGTGAACCCCAACTTCGTCAGATCTTCTGACACATGTCCCAAGTGTATGGACGGTTCAGATCGGTCCTCGTTGTTTCACCAATTTGCAAACCAAAATACTTACCTATACAAGTCCCGATGACCGAAATGCCGATGGACTCCCAATCTCGTCCATGTGTCCCAACTGATGGACGACTCCGATCATCTACGGTGTTTCCAACTTGGATTTTCCCGATCCTTTACCCTCAGAACTCCCGATTTGTCGAATCCCGAAACTCCGATGGAGTCTCCATTTCGGGACTTTTTCCGAGGGCTTAGATCTTCACCACGTATCCCCTTAAGATGGACGGTCCCGATTCAATCTCGGGGTTTCGAGACTTTCAATGCACGATGTCCACAATTCCTTTGTCGACTTAGAACCCCGATCGCCGAAACACCGACGGGCTCTTGATGACTGCCACCTGTCTCCTCAAGATGGACGACTCAGATTGACTCCGGGATTTTTCACTAAGAAAATTCTCGATCACTCGTCCTCGTGACTCCCAATTTTGCGAATGTCGAAATTTCGATGGCCACGCCTCTCGTCGGAATTTTCCTCCTCCTGTTCGCGAAGCTTAAACTCCATGCAACTCCTGGTTGATCCAATGGTTGACGGGTGTTTGAACGATATTTGACGGTCCACAGTCTCTGGAGCTTGAACTCCGGACACAGCCGTAAACCCACTCGCTCCTCTGGCAGATCTAATGGCTGACGGGATTTCGCTAATCCTCCCCGCCGATTCCTGAACGTCAATCCCTTCCCTTGACGAGCTTGAAAGCCTTATCCCTCCTGAGATTCCACGCAACTCTGAATCTTCACGAAGACTCTTACGCGCAATCCTTGCGATAATTCTCAACCACTTCCTAGTGTTGAGTTCTCCCGACTCTGCGCACACCTCCAGCAACAGTCCTTCAATACTTAGCTCATATTCACAACTGAGACTCTCCTTATCCTGGACACTCCTTGCACGGCTCGTATAACCCAATTTCACTTCTGGGTGAGTGAGAACGAGAGTTAAACTATCTGAGCCTTCTGTCAACGCACTCTTTGCGGACGACTTCAACTGCACTCCTTGCAGGAATCCTTGCTTAGATAGAGAAACAATTGAAACTCATTTCTTCTTCCTTCAGACTTCAAACTCAAACCATGAAATCACATACACAGCATATAAAAGCAAATGTATACCAGGAAGCAAACATTCAAGAGCATAACATCAATACACAGAAAACAACACAAACCATGAATTTGAATCAATATTTTTCTATTAATCCAAATATCAGTACATGGGTGTTTCTGTACAGCTCTCTGCTTCTCTTCTATGCTCCAATGCTTCTAACTATTCCTGAGTAATATTACAATGCATAGTGAGGGTGTCTATATCCGTTTTCCCTCCACTCCTTCTAAAACTGTCTAATCTAATATTAAATTCTACCTACTTACATAAATGCCTTCATCTACTTCAGATGAGAGCGTATGGCTTGAGGTCTAATTTCATTACACCAGGTGTGTCTCTTCTTAAATGACTTCATTTAAGATGGCGCATCAAAATCCAGGAAATTTCAAAAATTTGTGCTGGCACTTGTCCAGCTGTCCACTTGCATTCCGCGCTGGCTCGCTTGCTGTGAGAGATGCTCCTGCATCACATTTCTAGAGCGTCCGGTGGACGATTTCTCGAGCTGCTTCCTTGAAGTATGTATATTTCTTCCCCTCTCTCTTTTCATGGTTGAAATTTTCATTTTTAATGGTTCAATTTTGAGTTATGGGCATTTTTTTAGGGGTTATTGCACTTTGAGATTGTCATAGGCTCACCGTATCGTGAACTGCGACGATCCCAAATCGTTGCAGGGGATCCACAGCTAGGGTGCAACGATGTCGCACTGTGGAAAATAGAGCTCATGCGACGACCGCAACTCAAAATTTAAAAAGAGAGATAGAGCTAGGAAAACCCCCAACTTTGAAAATTTGATAAACCTAAACATATTTTAATGTTGTTTGGCAGGTTTTCATCGGTCATTATACTCGATTGGAGGGAACGAGAGAATAAGGAATAAGATTACTTTGTCAGGAATGATCTGGGCACTGTCATGGCACTCTGGGAGTGTGGCTTGCTAAAAAATTTCAAAGTTCAGGGCATGAGAGCCCAATTGAGGCTATTGGAATACTTAGTCCACATGTGGGACATCAATGAGCAAGGTTTTCAAGTGGGTGTGCATACACTCACCTTAGATATTGATGACATTTACTTCTTGACTGGGTTATCTCGTTGAGGCTCTCGAGTTTCATTATCGGGAAGTAGAGGCGGTGGTGAACCCATGGATTATTACGTAACGCATCACTACGCACGTGGTACAGAGAAGCATAGTGGCAAGGTTGCCATAAAGGATGTCCAAGACTTGCCTTTGAGGACTATCCTCTATACTATCACTCAGATGGAAGGGAGTGTGATTCCTCACATAGATTTACAAATCCATTTTCAGTACGCTATTGAGTGTATGGAGCCCTGGGTGTTCAATTGGTGCGAGCGTATTCTAAAAAACATGAAAAAACAATGGACAAAGTGTAGGACCGGTCAATTGAAACAATTCGGGTATGGATATATTTTGGTATCCTTCTTCATAGAGAGGGTTCCCGTTTTGAGCCTACAACATGTGGAATGGGGAATGCCTGCTCCATCCTCGAATGAAAATATGGGTAGATTTGATGGCACGTCATGGTGGCGTGCCAATCGTCACATATGATCAGGATTTCTTCCAGTGGCTGAGGGATCAACTTATCATGGTTGAGGACTATGCATATGACAAGACCAAATTTCGTGGAGATCCCGACTTGGTACTACCTGAGGGTTCTTAGTGGAGATAGATAGGTAAGAAGAATTTTTTTCATTATATGTTGTTTTTGGTATTTAAAAAATGTTTTTGTTATTTATCCAAGACTAATCAAGTGCTCTCATCAATGCAAATGTGGTGCCATTCGTGCCTCCAGGATCATCTCCTATCCAGATATGTGAAGAGATAGGCACAATGGTGGGTCGAGGGGTGGCAGCTGAAGATATCGAGGAGATCGAACACAACCTCGAGGGGTTGACCATGAACATCCCAGACATCACAGTGGATGAGTTACCCCGATGCTATCAATGCCATATAGTTGGCGTATCAAAATCCATTGGTCGACTGCTCCGTCGAGTAGCATGGGAAGTCATTTTTTATAGCAAGCAACATCCTTGATGCATGTGTATATGAAGCCATGTGCTTCAACATTTTGACATTTTGGTCTCAGGACAAACACTTTTTTTTAACTTTTGATGTTATAATATAAAACTCCTACTAGCTTACTTGTCTTAAAAGTGTGTTTGGATTTATAAATGGCACAAATGTCTATCCAAAACACAATTAGCTAATGCATATGTTAATGTGTTTAGATATCTCATAATATGTTGATATTCAATATAATCAAAATGTCTTTCAAAGAGGCGAATTCTCAAGTATACTTGTAACAATGTAGGACTTTGGATGGAATAAACGTTGCTCAATCACAACACCACTAGTTGTGAATCAAGACGTACAACAAGATGACGAATGCTAAATGAAATGATGTTAGTTAATAACTAAATAACTGCACTGTATTCTGCAATATTATTAGTTGCACAACTAAGGAAAACGTTGTGTAGACTGATCAAATCATCTGCAGGTGCATAGATTTCCCATGCTGCAGACACTAGGTTTTGAGTACTGCGAATAGCACCATCAGCAAAGTCGATATAGGGTAGTGAGGACGCCGACATTTGGAAACCAAGCACAAGGCAAGGTAAGTAGCTTAAAGGTAGAACAAAACCGAAAAAAGCACACTGGAGTATGATACACTAAAATACAAAGCACTCATGCAAAAAATATTTTAAGCATAGTACTTCTTTAGGTAATGTCCATTTCTGGGTTCACCCAAAGGGACTTCATCATAATCCACCAGCTCATAAGCCCATTTCTCCAAGACTCTTTTAACAATATACGGGACACACCACATGGGATTGAATTTAACGCCCCCCAATAAGTCACGATCTTGTTCATAAAGGAGAACTAAATCACCCTCAGAAAAAACACGCGGTTTGACATGCTTGTCGTATTGATCTTTGACATGTTTCTTTTGAGTTTCTATGACTAATACAGCATCACATCGAGTCTCTTCTAATTGCATCAAATACAAGAGATGTTCTTCTTCGACTGAAGTGTTAGGGAGAAGTTCGACAACTAAATTCAATCGACAGAATAACTTCAATACCATACACTAACTGGAAAGGTGTGAACCCTGTGGCATATTTAACGGACGTCTAATAGGCCCATAATGTCAAAAAGAGCATTGCGGGCCAACTTGACTTGTGAATTCCTACCATCCGTCGAAGCATAGTGGTTAGAACTTTGTTGATTGCTTCAACTTGGCCGTTGGCATGTGGATAGTAAGGGGTTGAATTTTCATGTCAAAGACCCAACTTATCGGTAAGTTCAGACATCATGAAATTGCGAAAATGGCTACCATGGTCAGTGATGATGGCTTGAGGGACACTAAACCAAGTGACAATATGATTGAATATGAACAGTGCTACAATTTTCCCAGTATTATCAAATGTAGGAATCGCCTCAGCCCATTTAGTGAAATAATCCACAACTACAATAATGTATCCATGCCCCCAGGCTGAGTGAGGGTTACATGTCAGGAAGTCAATGCCCCATTTAGTGAATGGACCAATGGAGACTATAGGGTAAAGAAGAGTAGGATGTGATCGAATATTATTGTTATAGATTTGACAAGCATGACATTTTTGAACAATAGTAATGCAATCCTTAAACAATGAAGGCCAAAAGTAACCAGCTCGTAAGATCTTTTGGGCAGTGGAATACCCAGACATATGAACACCACATGCTCCAGAATGACAATCATTTAAACATTTCTCGGCTTCATCATAGGTTATACATCGTCAAAATACATAATCAATACCACGACGGTAAAGGGTATCACCGAGAATGATATATTGACGGGCTTGATACCAAATTCGACGACGATCTACACGAGAAAGATCTGGCTGGAAAGTTTGGGTCTGGAGATAAATGATAATGTATCCATACCAGATATCGTCTGAACTTATCAGAAAGATAGACTCATCAGGAAAAGAATCTTCTGCCACAATTTTTGTCTCAGTGGAGGGAAAGTCACATATCAACTCGCCAAAAACCAAATATTTCTTTGACTTGGCTCGATCAAACTCAAAGTCAAACTCCTGGAGAATCATTATCCATTTGGTGTATTTCTCCCCCAACAATTGTCGTGTAAGGATATGTTGCATAGGGTTGCAATAATAAATAACCGTGGTTTTGCTGAATAATATATAATAACGAAAACATTGAACAACTTGAACAGCCGCCAAGGCCAATTTATCCACATGCATATATTTGGTTTTGGTGGTCGTAGGACTCCAACTCAAATAGTAAATAACATTTTCATCGTGTGAATCATCCTCTTCGACTAGAACCATGGCTATGGTAGAGTCTAAAGCAATCAAGTATAAGAAATAATCTCGACTATAATTGGGGGGGAATAAGAGTGGTGTACGAGTTAAAGCAAGTTTCAAAGCTTCGAAGTCTTTGTTGGCAGTGTCGTACCATATAAAATCATGACCCTTCTTAACAAGTCGAGTGAAACTTTTCGTTAGTTCGGCATAATTGGGAATGAATCGTCGTAAAAAGTTTGCCTTCCCTTGCAAACTTTGGAGTTGGCATAAGGTAGAAGGAGGAGGCAAATTGAGAATAGATTCAACCTTCAAAGGGTCCACCCTAATCCCATGTGTAGAAATGATAAAGCCAAGAAGATGGACAGATTCCACACAAAAAATGCATTTCTGTGGATTCAATCGTATGCGATAATATCGACACCATAGGAAAATGGCTTGTAAGTGTGTTGGGTGATCTTGATGACACATGGAATGCTTCGGTAAGTCATCTAGGCAAGGTTGTACAAAGTGTTTAATATCATGGAAAGCATAAGACATAGCACGTTGAAAATTCTCCCCAACATTCTTGAAACCAAAAGGGAGTTTACGGTATGCGAAGGTACCCCAAGGGAAAATTAAAGCAGTCTTATGTTGATTCACATGTAAAATATTGATTTGATTATAGTTGGAGAATCCATCCATTAGAGAAAATATTTCACTCTCGACACAATCGTCAATGATATGGTCAACAAAAGGGGTTGGATAATTATCTTTGGGACAAGCCTCGTTAATATATATATAATCAATGCAAACATGGATCATGACTTGTTTCTTCGTAACCAGAACAAGATTGGACACCCAATCAGTCAACACTACTGGGTAAAGAAAACCAACTTTAAGAAGTTTTTCAACTTTGAGTTTGATCGCAACAACTTTTCATGGATGTACTGGGTGAAGTTTTTGTCGAACGGTTTTAGCATTAGGGTATGTCTTAATTTCATGTACAACAATATCTGGATCAATTCCAGGCATTTCTTCGTAACTCCATGCAAAAACGTCACAAAATTCTTGGAAAATGGCCTTGTAAGTTTGGATCTCATCAAGAGAACATGAGGCACCGATATGAACATTTTCCACTATTCCAGGCTTAATCGAAATATCTAGAGGGATGGTAGGTGAAATATTTCCCAATTTCCCTTCATACAAAACATCTCGTATTGGTTCAAAAACCGGGGGACTAGTAATGACTGTAGACGAATTAGAAATCCATTGGTAACTCTTGATAGTCTTGGGTTCCAAGAAGAGGATCGAATGATGATTCCTATCATCCCATGGGGTATCTTCCATGGACATAACTGTCATGATCATTTCATCGGTGTGAAATACCACGTGAAATGGATCAGGAGACGTATCTAAAAGAGAATGAGGAGAGGGGATTGTCGATTGAATAGCTTGATAAGCCAATTCGACCAGACTTAAAGGCATTTGGTCGCCATAATGAAGACAATCGTCTAGGCTAGGTACTATCCAAGGGTCATAAGACTCATGGGTTTTTCCAACACTGGTTGAAATCATGTTAATAGAAGTGAGAAAAGGAGGAGGAATATCGGATGGTGGGATAGGAAAAGTGCACAGTAACAATGAATCCTTTAAAAGACCCACACCGACATTCTCATATCCATGTGTTTTCGCTATGAATGAAACTTTACTAGTGTGTGAATTAGAACTAAATAAGGCGAGATGATCTATCGTAACAACTTTACCTTGGTGAGGGAAATGTATCACATGGAAAAGAGTAGAAACATCTGCACAAAAATAATCGATCCAACTACAACCAAATAAAAGGTCGTAATCGAGAGGTGCATCAAACACCTCAACCTCAACCGTAACCACTTTACCTTCTAACACAATAGATAACGAAGGAAGAACACCATAAGGTTTAAACCCTGTACCATTAAAATATTTTAAAGTATTGTGTGACTTGGTAAGGGTAGGAGAGCCAATGGATTTCCAACAAGTGACATACATGACGCAAGTCGAAGCCTCTTCACCAACAACAGTTCGACAAATATTCCTATTTTCGACAATGACTTGTATTTGAAATGCTAATTGATGAGGAAGCTTTGGAATGTGATATTCCAAGTCAAATATTATCAAATTCGTATTAGTAGGATCGATTCCACCAATAGACTTTAATAGTGCCTTTCATTGCGTATGACAACTTTGAAGGACTTCGAGAGCTAAGATCGCAGAAGGTGTTTGCACAAGATCTTCTATAATACTGTAGTTTTGAGCGACACGTGCATGGGGGTTAAATGACGACTTATGAACAATGCCCTTAGGAGGCGGATGAAGAACTGTATCTAGACTAGGTTGTTCGAGATGAAGAAGACCGTTGGGAGGTGATTTCGATGGAGGAGGTTGAACCAATGGAGGTGGTGAATCATCAAATTTCTCTTTAGAAGAAAAATAATCTTTGTCTCGAGTAGCGACTGCAACTTTGTTCTTTTTGGAGTCACTAGTACACATAAGGACATAATATGTGGTAGAGGGAGAAGGCTGGTCATGAATAACCAATTGGGACTGTTGTTGAGAAGGAAAAGGTTATGACAAAATGACAAGTGTAGGAGATGTCTTAGCCCCTTGTAGGAACTTAGTAACCTCATCGTGTCTTGGACAATCTTTCGTATAAATATCCTCAGCACAGATAAGACAAGGATAATGAGGTTTTCTCGTTTCTTTATCATCAACAGGCCGAGTCTTGGGTTTATTGAATTGTTGATTATTAGTTTTATCCTCTTTATTCTTACCCTTCCCTTTCTTTTTGTTTTGATTTTTACCGGTAGGTGTATATTGAACCGTATTGACCTCGAAGGTTTTACTGGGAAAAGGAGTCAAAGGAGTAACATTTTGAACATTAGCAGTAGTAGATTTTGGATTGGAATGACTGGCTTGTTTAGACTAAGTCTCAGCATGAAAAGTTCCAATCACACCCTCAAAAACATGAGAAGCTACTGGAGTTGTTGGGGTTGGATCTGTAGAAAGGAGAGGAGAATCGTGGATCAAGTCATATAACGTTCTCGTTTGTGAATAAACGAGATCCAAGTATTGAACAAGACTAATTGCCTTCTCTTTAGTGATGACACCACCCATGGCAACGTCACGGGCTATAGGACCGATGAGTGATTTGGTAAACCACTCAACCAATAATTGGTTAGGAAGGGGAACTTTGATTAATCATCTTCTCCTCCTTCACTCATGAATATGATCTGAAATGTGTGTGGAAGAGGATTGCTTAAATGAACTCAAAATTTCGGTTCATGTCTTGTATCGTATCGGTAACTGGTAATGTGTTAACAAATCCATAGCTAAGGTGTTAAAGTCATTGAAGAATCCTCATGGAAATTCGATATACCATTTGGCTGCTGAACCCGTAAGAGTACGTTGGAAAAGATGTAATCAAATGGAGTCATCCATCAAGGAGTTGGATGAACACCAAAGATGAAAAGTCATGACGTGATTGTTTGGGTCTTCTCTCGATCGACCGTCAAACTTAGGAATGTCTGAGGTAATTTGACAGGTATAACTGACCAATAAAGAGAATGAAAAATAGGATCATTCAAAATCCTAGATAAATACGGTAAATCCAAAGTCGCTAGAAACGACAACTGTCTGTTCACTTGAGGAAACTGGTAATTTTGAGGAGGAAATCCTCTAGGTATACCAGTAGGGCCATAAGCAGACTATAAATAGTTAGAGGGTCCTACCAAATTTGGTGGGGGAGGGTTTTGAGTCATGTAGCCAACATGTGTTGGTTGATTGAGTATACTACATTGGAAAGGCGCAGATTGAAAATTTTGACCCCAGGTAGGATTTACAACGCTTGGATAAGGTTGCCCAGGATTAGAGGGTACAAAAGAGTTTAATTGAGCAATTTTCCCCTCGGGCGGTGGTTGATTTCCTTGGAAAGGAAAATTCCAAGGTTGAGATTGTAAACCAACTATACACTATCCATAAACTGGGGTATTCCCCCCAACTTGGGGTTGCACCCCAACTTGAGGTTGACCTCCAACATAAAGGACTGGGTTATGACCCCCAACTTGGGGTGGGCCCCCAAGCTGAGGTTGACTTCCACCAGGAAGTTGAAAACTAGAAGTGACATAATGAATTGTGCCTCCAAGCAGAGTGGGGCTACTGGGGCCAGGCTGATTAGATCCTCCAGGTGGTGGAGGAATGTTAGGCCCTCCGGATAGAGCCTAAGTAGGTGTGGGAACAAAACTGTTAGCAACATTATACCTACGTGGAATAAAAATATTAGGTCCTTCGGATGGACCCTGGGTAGGATTAGCAATAAAACTATTAAGAGTGTTATACCTAGGTGGAAGTGAGGGATTTGATCTAAGTGGAAGTGGCATTCCAATAGGAGCTTGAGTTTCCATTGTACTTCCGGAAGAAACATGTGTAACTTGTGGGACCATGGTAGAGCTAGTGAGCTGGAGAGGAAGGATTATATGAGTACCAACCAACAACGGGTATGAACCAGTGACAACATTACTTGTCATGCTGGTAAAATGATATAAGGGTACAGTATAACCCGTAGAAGTAATGGGTGTATGTGATGAAATAGCTTGGTTTGGACTCATTCCTAGTTTATCAAAAATATCGTGTCTCGAGGAGGTCCTCCAAAAAGAACGGATGGGGACTGAGCTAGGATTAAAAATTCTAGCAGTATGAACATAGTTCTAAATGATTCACTTTGAAAGGGTGGATCATCCACACCAGACTCTGCATAAGGTCCAGTAGGTATTCTAGTATATTCTTCAGCAACAATGTCTCCCAAAGTGTTTATTTAGAGAAAAAATGGATCTTGTACAACATTCAATAACGAATTTACACGAAGTGTTGATTTTACCAGTGGAGTAGAACTTCCAATTTCAGAGGACGCGTTGTTATTGACTGCTCCTTCAGGGGAAGGACCCTCTGGTGGATTAGGAAGCAAAGGAGTGTATTCTTCCAACTCTCCTGGAGGTAACCCTTACATCCTACGTGAACAGAGAGGGCCGATATTGGTGGCACCAAATAAAGAATGAAATAAATCTATAGCCAACTAGAGAAACAAACAACACTTTACTAACAAAATCTAGATATCAAGCACACAAAAAAACCTTCTTATTTCAAAATCACTAGTTGGTGATGAAATCCAACGTCATGAGATCAAGACAAGAATGGGATGGGATAAAGTGGGTGGAAAAGTTACATTGACGACATGCTTAATGGATTTACACCCTGGTGCAAGCTCCCACACATAATTGTGGGTATAACCTCCAAGGAGCTTGAGTGAGTTTGGACGACGTTGATTCCAGGTACCGTGAAGACTTTCCCCTCCACAGTCATCTCGTGTGAAGACTCTAAAAAGATAGGCCACTAAAGTTACCAATTACGACAATGATGCCTGGGGAAGTAGTCGACAGTCCAATCCATGCGCAAAATAGGGTATCTAAGCCCGAAATCACCTCAAGAAGGTCCACATAGGATTTTATTCTCAAGTGACCCCCAATAATACACACAATCTATACACTAAGACCAACAAAGCATGGTGAGTAACTTTTTCGTCCCTAATGTGACCCCGTGATTGACCCTTGTGTTAGAAGGGCTTCCCAGGACAAAACGTAGCAAGTGGATTTAATTCTCCCAATCACAAGATACAATTGTGTGTTTTGATGCTTTGGAGAGTGTGCCTCACAACCTATTCAAAAGAGCTATCCCTAGCTAATGTTGGTGTATAAAATTTCTAGAAAATAAAAGTTGCTAGATAGATTTTAAAATTAGGCTGAATTTTAATGGATGTTGCTTACTAAAAAAGGAAGCAGAGATGAGACTGATGAAGTATTTGACCTTGACCCAACAAAATGCAAAGAGAGATGAGATGAAATCTTTCGTTCAATTAACTCTAATTACATAAGGGAGAAGGTTTCTTTTTCCAGAATACAACAAGTTGCAAAAGGTTTTCGTTGGGGTTTTGGCAAAACAATCGAAGCTACTAAACTTTCCAATTTTCTCTTTTGAAACAAATATTTGGATCCAAAAATTTCTTATAAAGACTACCAATAGAAGAACAAAATTCAATTCTTTTCTTTCCAAATAAAAACATAGATCTATTTCAAAAATAAAAAGTTGTCCAAGAAGATAAATGCACTCACAACACTATTTCCCAAACTAAACTCCTAATGCAAAAAAAATATGAAAAAGTAAGAAAACTTCTTTGTCTAATGTAATAAAAAATCGTTTTCCAATCAATCAACAATCCAAAACTCAAAAAATATCAATACCAACTCATCTAGCAAGCACTCAAGAATGAAACCTCGATATTATACCCTTGCAATCAAGAAGTCAAAGATAAAACTATGAAGATTATGAAAGAGAATCTCAATGCTTGAGAAACAATCAAATTCAGGCTAAAAGATGCAAACCAGGCTGTAAAGAATCATTCAGTAGGACCAAAAATTCATCCCAAGAAAAGATGAAAAATCTGGGCAAAGAAGAAAAAATTGATTGTCACTCTAAAATATTTCTACAGGAATCATCACAGGTTGCAGAAGAGTACAGTGCAACGATCAAGGATCCTCGCAGGCTCTGGAAAAAACACAGTGCAACATCCTCGCCCTGGTTTTCACAAGCAGGGTGTGATGATGACTGAAAAAAAGGAAAAATTGAAAAGAGGACAGAGTTTCTCAATGACCTTTCAAAACCAGGGAGTCAATATGGATCACCCAAAGACTCTGGGAATGAAATTGACCAAAAGCAGGCAATCCGAAAGAAAAAAGGGAAGAAAAATCCAAAATAAGACATTCCCCAGTATGGTCACCAATTTTGTTATCAGACAAATCGGTAAGTGCAGACACAAACTAATCTCCCTAACTTCAACAAGAAGCTAGAACAAAACATGGAAGAATACAAGTTTCTCCTTAGATTTTATTGTAATATAAACTAGTTCAGAGAGGGACAAATGACATACCATTTAAACGACGTTTGATCCTTTCTAGAGTCGTCCTTGCTCCATCTTTGGATTTGTGGGATGGCGAACCTGTTAAGAAGCACAAACCAAAAAAGAGAGAGAACAACGATATATATATATATTCCAATGAAGTCTATGTATAAGATCATAGTTATACAATAAAAGTAAAGACACATTTATAGGGAAGAAATGTATTATTGCATTATATTGAATGAAAGTGTAGAATACAACCCATGCCTTGATGTTGCAAGGTCCCTTCCAATGACTCTTTGCTTCAACACACACACCTTTGCTCCAATATTTTTGATGAAGATCATTCAAAAGCTGACTTGGAGAGCTAAAGCAATGCTATCACAAGTATAATCTTTAGCATAATTCTTCATGCATAAGCCAACCTAGCCATTCCCATGAGAGATCCCTCTTTATATAGGGTGAAAGAAATATGGAAGAGGAGATTAGGATGATCCCACTAAATTTGAGAAGTAGGTAAGATCCAAACCGACCGGAGGCCACCTCATCTTCTAGAAGATTCATTTTTAGAACTTTCGTGAATTACATATTTTTCTCTTGTTTGAACATCATCACACCCCATGCACAAGCAACCTGCAACGTCGCCACAGTCCATTTTTGGTGCAGCATGCGACGGTTAAGCATCATCGCACCCCAAACATTTAGCAGGGTGCGGCGATCTCCTTTGATATGGTTTTTAGGAAAATAAAGATAATTCACTCTTCTCATGGAGAAAGTCTCATTTAGTATCTTCAGGGAATACAAAAGTGAGTTATGCACATATTGTCAGTTGATCACAGGGGTGACCAAAATAATGTGTAACATTATGGTTAGTCATTACTAACTATGGTTCACCATGGTTGAGTATTGTCTATTATGTTGATCATGTTAACCATGTTGAGAATGGGTGTGTATGGTTGTTTATGGTTGACCTTGGTTGACTATGGTCAACTTTGGTTGAATGTGGTCAACTTTGGTTGAATATGTTCAACTTATGGTTGGCTTAGGTTTACTATGGCCAACATATGGATGACTATGGGTTAATATGGTTGACCACATTTGACCATGTTTGACCGTGTAGACTATGTTTGACCATGGTTGTCTATGGTTCCCATGAAAGGATATATTTGACTATGGTTGACCTTGGTCGAGAACATTTGACAATAGTGACCCTATTGTCCATGTTGACCATAGTTAGCTATGATTGCCCATTGTTGCTTATGCTTGATCATGGTTCGCTATGATTGCCCATGGTTGCCAATGCTTGACCATGGTTGAGTATGGTTAACCAAGGTAGACCATGGTTAATGTTTAACCATGTTGACTATGGTTGACCACATTTGACTGTGTAAACTATGTATGACCATGTTTGACCATGGTTGACAATGCTTGCCCATGGTTTCCCATGAAAGGTTATAGTTGACTAAAGTTGACCATGGTTGAAAACATTTGACAATAGTGACTATGTTGCCCATGTTGACTATGGTTTATTATGATTTCCTATAGTTTCTTATGTATGACCATAATTGACTATGGTTTCCCATGGTTACTTATGTTTGACCATGGTTGACTATGGTTGATCATTGTCCATTGTGTATGACCATGGTTGACTATGTGAGACAAGTTTTTACTATGGTTGACCACATTTGGTCATGTTGATTGTGGTTTAACATGTTTGATCACATTTGACCATGGTCAATTATTGAAGACCGCGGTTGACCATGATTGTCCATGTTTATCTATAGTTGACTATGATAGACTATGGTTGACCATGTTGACATTAGTTGACCATGGATATGTAGCTAACTATGAAAGATTATAACTAATTATGTTTGACTATAATTGTTTATAGATGGCTATAGTTGGTCATTGTTGACAATGGTTCACCACAATTTAGTATGGTTGACTATGTTGACCTTATTGATGATGTTGAGAATAAGTGACCATGGATGACTATGGTCAATTCTATTTGACTATGGTTGAATATGGTCAACATATGGTTGAGTTGGGTTTACAACGCTCAACATATGGATGACTATGGGTCAATATGGTTGACTACATTTGACCATGTATGACCACATTTGACCATGTCGACTATGGTTGACCACATTTGACCATGTATGACCACATTTGACCATGTCGACTATGGTTGGCCACATTTGACCATGTATGACCACATTTGACCATGGTTGACAATGGTTTCCTATGAAAGGCTATAATTGACTATGGTTGAGAACATTTGACAATGGTGACCATGGTTGACTATGATTTCCCATGGTTACTTATGTTTGACCATGGTTGACTATGGTTACCTATGTTTGACCATGGTTGACTAGGGTAGATCATGGTCAACTATAGAAGACTATGTTGACCATGGGTGAGTATGGTTGACCATGGTTGACTATGTATGACCATGGTTGATTATGGTTGACTATGGGAGACCATGTTTGGCTTGGTTGACCAGGTTTGATCATATTGATTATGGTTGACCATGTAGACTATGTATGAGTATGTTTGACCATGGTTGACTATGGATTCCCATGAAAGGTTATAATTGATTATGGTTGACTATTCTTGACAATGGTGATCATGTTAACCATGGTAGACTATGGTTGACCATGGTTTCCCATGGTTGTTTATGGTTGACTATGGTTGAATAAGTAGACCATGGTCGACTATGGAAGACCATGTTGACCATGGGAGACTATGATTGACCATGATTGACTATGTATGACAATGGTTGGCCATGTTTGACAATGGTTAACCATGGATGACCATGGTCGACTATGGGTTAACCATGGATGACCATGGTTAATTATGTTTGACAATGGTTAACCATTGATGACCATGGACTATGTTTGAACATGGTTAACTATAATTTATTATGGTTGGATTACATCATAATGTGACATTGGTGAAGGGTTATGTTTGATTGTGATGTTAGGATATGTTCGTCGGATTATGATGTTAGGTTATGTTCATCACATTGTGATGTAAGGTTTTGTTCAACAAATTGTGATGTCGGGTATTGCGAAGTTAAGTTATGGTCGTCACATTGAGACATCGAGTCTTATTCATCACAAGACAACGTCAAGTTATGGTCATCACATTGCGACGATGGTTTATTTTTATCACATTATGATGTCGAGTTATGTTTTTCACATTACAACGTTGGAATATGTTTGTCACATTGCAACAACGGGTTATGTTTGTCACATTGTGATGTCGGGTTATGTTTGTCACATTGTGATGTCGGGTTATGTTCATCACATTGCGACGTCAAGTTATGTTGGTCTCATTGCAATGTTTGGATATGTTTGTCACATTGTGACATTGGGTTATGTACATCACATTGTGACAATAGGTTATGTTTGTCACATTGTGACATTAGGATATGTTCGCCACATTGGGATGTTGCGTTATGTCGGATTGTATCACAAAGTGATGTTGGTGAAGGGTTTTGTTCGAATTCAATGTCGAGATATGTTCATCACATTGGGACGTCGAGTTATGTTGATCACATTGTGACATTAAGCATTGTTTGTCACATTGCAACATCAGGTAATGTTCGTCACATTACTACATTAGGCTTTGTTCGTCACATTGCAAGGTCGGTTTATGTTCGACACATTGTGAAACTGAATTTTTGGCCAAGTTTTTTGAAAAAAAATCTAACGATGTTTTTCCTTTGTCATAAATATAGGAACTTTGAATTGACGCAACGTATCATATGCAAGGAAAATTCCCTACAATGTGATGTGCCATGAATAAAATGTTTTCTACATGAGCCAAAAGTTTATTTTTGTCACGTTGAGCGTTAGGTTATGTTCATCATATTGTGACATCAGGTAAAGTTCATCATATTATGGCATCATGTAATGTTCTTCACATTGTAACATTAGGTTTTGTTCATCACATTGCGACATTAGGTTTGTTTTTCATATTGCAAGGTCGGTTTATGTTTGACACATTATGAAAAGGAAGTTTTGGCCAATATATATTTTTTAAATTAACGATGTTTTTCCTTTGTTGTGAAGATAAGAACTTTGAATTGACACGATGTATCCTATGAAATGAAACTTCCCTACAATGTGATGTGTCATGGATAAAACGTTTTTAAATGAGCTAAAAGTTTGTTTTTGTGCAACACAAAAGTTTGCTTTCTCATGGTGTATTGCACTTAAAATATCTTTCCTCGTGACATTGATAGAAAATCAACTTGATCTTCGTAGATGATGATTTATACTTGCTATAAGGACATTGATAGAAAATTAATAAACTTGAACTTTGTAGATGATGATTTATACTTGTTCTAAGGGCATGTATACCAAATCAACTTGATTTATACTTTGCAAATGATGATTTATACTTGTTCTAAAGAAATTGACAACAAATCAACTTGATTTATACTTTGCAGATGATGATTTATACTTGTTCTAAGGACATTGTTTTAAGGTCATTGATAGCAAATAAGCTTGAATTTTGTAGATGTGATTTATACATGTTCTAAGGACATTTAAGTACACCACACATGAATCATAGAGTGTATACATTTCACCATGATACACACTATGACCATTATACATCGATATATAATTTTTTTATTATATTGAGTTCGCTATGTGATAAATATCAACACTTTTAGAATCATTCAAGTTGGTTTGCAAACCAACCAATTTTTTTTCCCTTGGAAAAAAGTGTAAATTTATCATCCGAAGAGAAAATTTACATTATGTATGCACTGAGTGCACTGATCCACCTCAGAGTTGAGGGATAGACTGACAAAATCTCTTATACAAACTAAGTATCTGTGACTGTAGATTGTCCCTTCTATCAAGAATTACATCAAAGTATGAATCCTACATAAATAAAATACTGAAGGAAAATTTGTGGGAGTTATAGAATCCCCCTCTATCTCAATAAATACAAAGTTTATAATGTCCAGTAGTTGTTCTATGGATATTCTGTATATATAAGAAAAATAAATACATAAAAGATTATACAATAATTTTCCTGCATACATATTGTAAGTTTTAAACATGTGAAGTAAAGGAACGCATAAAGATTCTTAAGCAAAACATAAATTAATCAATGGCTCATACAAACAGTACACAAAGATTTACGCTGGAAACCCTTAACCGAGAGAAAACCAGGCTTCCTTGGTGCCACACCTTTCAACTCTTCATTGTATTAATTTCACCATTCACAATACAATATATACAATATTTTAGGTATTATGTAGCTACCAAAACCCTAATCCCTTAATCGGGGATTAATTTAGAAAACCACTAAAAATAGCAAAATCCGCTAAAATAGCAAAAAACCACCCAAAAACAAATTTCGAGGCAGCGCCGCTAAAATAGAAAAAACCACCCAGAAAACAAATTTTGGGGTGCTTCCCCAAACATTGCGCTTAACTAGGGGGGGAACCCCCCCCCTAAGACTCCCCCAGGAAAGTGCTGTGTGCACATGAAACAAAGAGTGAAGGAAGTTGGGATCGTCACAAGCAATTGTCGAATCTGACGCGCCCACACACACACATAAAAATAATATAACACATACCCAACATTATCCCACTTGTTGTTTTCTTTGAATATAGGGGTTCACAGGATTACATTGTCTACAATCCAGGGAAAAAATTCCCATTGTTACTCTACACCGGGAGAACTTCTTTGTGCTCACAGACTTTGTCAATGAATCTGCATCATTCTTCAAAGTGTCAACCTTTTCCAACAACACCTTCTTTTCTTCAACCATGTCTCTCACAAAGTGATACTGAACATCAATATGCTTTTTCTTCGAATGATAAGCATGGTTCTTTGCCAAGAAGATTACACTCTGACTGTCATAATATAATCTCACAGCTTGTTGTACCAACCCAATACCTGAACACAATCTCCGTAACCATATTGTTTCCTTGCTTGCATGAGTGGTTGCCATGTATTCAATATCTGTAGTTGAGAGTGCCACTACAACTTGTCTTTTGCTCATCCAACTGATTTCTCCTCCAAATAGGTTAAACACATAACCACTTGTAGATTTTCTGTGATCCATATCTCCACCCTAATCTGCATAAACAAACCCATGTATTTCCAACACTCTATTCAATCCTAGTCTTCCTTGGTAGCACAATCCATAACTGGTAGTGCCACACAAATACCTGAAGACCCTCTTTACTGTTGTCCAATGCTCCTTCCCTGGTTTTGACATATACCTGCTCAAAACTCCCAGTGCATGTGCAATGTCTCGTCTATTACAAACCATTGCATACATCAAACTGTGAACTACACTAGCATATAGAACATGGAACATGTCCTCTTCTTCTTCTTGTGTCTTGGGACATTGATCTGCATATAAATTTACACCTATAGGAATGAGAACCTTTACCAATTTACTTCCATGCATATTAAACCTCTGTAATATCATCTCAACATATTTTCTCTTGTTCAACCAGAGTTTCCTATTTGCACGATCTCTTTTAATCTCCATTCCCAGAATGAAATTAGAAGCACCGAGATCCTTCATGTAAAATTTGGAGGATAGCTGCGATTTCTCCTTCTTTATAACATCCATGTTATTTCCTACCAAAAACATGTCATCAACATACAACACTACATAAATGAAGTGATTATCAACCTTCTTGGAATATACACAGTGATCAACCCTGTTTCTCACAAATCCCAATCCAAGGATGTATGTGTCAAACTTTTGGTACCATATCCTAGGTGATTGCTTCAGACCATATAGTGACTTCTTTAGCTTACAAACCAACTCTTTCTTTCTGTTCACTACAAATCCTTCTGACTGCTTCATGTAGATTTTTCCTTCCATATCCCCATGTAGGAATGTTGTCTTCACATCCATCTGTTCCACTTCAATATCAAAATAAACAACAATAGATAAAAGAAATCTAATATAAGTTAACTTGGAAACAAGAGAACAAATCTCACCAAAGTCAATTCCCTTTACCTGGGAATAACCTTTTGCTACTAAGCGAGATTTGTATTTATACACTTTTCCTTTTGCATTAAACTTCTTCTTAAACAACCATTTTCTACCAACATATTTTCTTCCAACTAGAAACTCAACTAGATCCCATGCCTCATTCTTATCCAAGGCATAAATTTCTTCAACCGTGGCCTTCTTCCTAAGTTTACTATCCTCTGAATTCATTGCTTCCCTGACAGTTCTTGGATCATCATCAGTAATAGATAAAGAAAAGTTAGAACGAAAATCAGGTGGGATATACCTTTCTAGTTGCCTTCTTTCCCTCACTGATCTCCTCAATATTAGGGTATGAGTTTCTTCTTCTTCTGCTTCATCTTCTTCAGATGATTCAGATTTTGCATCATCCAACTCAAACTCTATTTTCTCAGCTTCTTCATGTCTTGGTAGGAATTATTGTTTGGGAACATATTTCACCTCTCTAAAACCAACATCCCGACTGTAAACAATCTTCTTAGTTTATGGGTTCAAAATCTTATAACCTTTCACACCATATTTATAACCAATAAAGATACACTTTTCATCTTTATTATACAACTTACTCCTATTTTTCTTTGTAACATGTACATAAGCATCCCAACCAAACACTCTGAGATGTTCAAGAGAGGGTTTCTTACCGATCCATACCTTGTGTGGAGTTTTATCATCCAATGTTGATGAGGGTGATCGATTGACCAGGTAACATGTTGTACCCACTATCTCTTCCCAGAAATCTTGTCCTAACTCGACACCACTAAGCCTGCTCCTTGATTTTCCATTAGTGTATTGTTCATCCTTTCTGCAACTCCATTCTGCTGAGGTGTGTATGGAGTAATATTCTTCCTTGCTATACAAAACTTATTTCCAAATTCTTTGAATTCATTTTCATAGAATTATCCACCATGATCTATCCTCAATACCTTTATTTTCTTCTCTGTCTGATTTTCTACCAGAGCCTTAAACTCTTTAAATTTATCAAATACCTCATATTTATTTCTAAGAAAATAAATCCATGCGTTCCTTGAGAAATCATCTACGAATGAAACATAATACATAGATTTACCTAGTGATGGAACATGCACAAGTCCAAACACATCACTGTGTATCAACTCTAAGATCCCCTTTTCTCTTGTAGAACCAGATGAGAATCTTACTTGATTCTGTTTACCATATATGCAATGTTCATAGAAATCAAAATCCAAAGTGAAATTAGAAATACCTTCAACCATACCTTTACCGTGTAGTGTTTGAAGGCCCCTTTCTCCAATATGCCCTAGTCTTTGATGCCACAACATGGTATTCTTTCCAGGGAAAATATTGGTATTGTCTTCTTTATTTCTCTGCTCAGGGACAAAAACACTGTTACACACATTAGTATAAGTGTTTCCCAACAACTTGTACATAGTTCCACACTGAACTCCCCTCATCAACACCATTGTTCCTCGTACCATCTTCTAGGTTTCCTTTCCCAATATAGTATCCACACCTTCATCATCCAACTTGCATATATATATTACGCTCCTCGCTAGTTTTGGAATGTGCAGAGCCCTAGGGAGAGTTCTAATCCTTCCATCTTTTAGAAACAATTTAACCTTTCCATGTCCCATGATTTTGGCTGTCGAGTCATCTCCTAGGAATACATCACCACCATCGTATTTTTCATATTCATAGAACCACTCCCTGTGAGGATTCATATGATATGATTCACCTAAGTCAATCAACCATACACCATGGTCTGCATGTGTACCTGTAGATGCTAGGTAAACATGACCTCCTTCTTTAGTGGAGGTTTTCACCTCTGTGGAAGAGGTATTATCATATCCCTTTGGTTTATAAACCTTCTTAGACTTGCAATCTTTCTTATAATGCCTTGTTTTACCACACTTCCAACATTTCCTCAAAGATTTTTCTGGATAATTAGATCTACTGGTAGATTTAGATCTCCCCCCCAAAGAGTTACCATAATTCCTTTCTTGGGTACGATCTCTTACAATTAAAGCATATGTGCTCTAACCATCCATGCTTTTCCACCTCATCTCTTCAGATAACAAGGATGCAACTACATCCTCATACTTCAATGTAGATTGAGTGTTACTACCAATTGCTACAACTAGATTATCCCAAGAGTCTGGCAAAGAACATAACAAAGTAATACACTTATCTTCTTCTACAATCGTAATATTAATAGAGACAAGTTGGCTTAACAGAGTATTAAAGGAATTTAGATTTTCTGTCACATAATCTCCATCTTCCATCCTAATATGATACAACTTATTTCGAAAAAACAACTTGTTTACCAGGGACTTTGATTGATACAAATTCCCTAACTTATCCCATAGTTCCTTGGCTATAGATTCTCCCAAGACATTCAAGAACACTAAATCTGTTAGGCAGAATCGAATAATACTCCTTGCTCTTCTATCCAACTTCTCCCAATCTTCCTTCAACATACCAATAGGTTGTGTACTAGTAGTTTGTGTACTAGTAGGTTTTGTACCAGTAGACTATGTGCCAGTAGATTGCATACCAGTAGGCTGTGTACTAGGATCCATAATGATCCATTGTTCTTTTTCTACAAGAAGGTCCTCCATCTTGAGCTTCCATAGCTCAAAGTTTTTATCGTTGAAATTCTCTATCTCGATTCTAGAAGAGCTCGACATTCCTCTTTATACACTCAAATCACCACTGCAAAATCTCCCACTAAACCTAGGTTTATCACATACCCAATATAAACTTGATCTATCAAGACCGATCCAAACCCTCAGCAACAAAGGCATCCCCCTGAAGCAAAAAATGAGCTCTGATACCACATGCAAGTTTTAAACTTGTGAAGTAAAGCAATGCATATATATTCTTAAGAAAAACATAAATTAATCAATGGCTCATACACACAGTGCACAAATATTTACACCGGAAACCCTTAACCAAGAGAAAAACAACCTTCCTTGGTGTCGCACCTTTCAAATCTTCATTGTATTAATTTCACCATTCACAATACAATATATACAATATTTTAGGTATTCTGTAGCTACCAAAACCCTAATCCATTAATCCGAGATTAATTTAGAAAACCACTAAAAATAGAAAAATCCACTAAAATAGAAAAAAACACCCAAAAATAAAATTTGGGGCACTTCCTAGAGCCGAACGTTGCACATAACCAGGGGGGCCAAACCTAGCCCCCCTGGGACCCCCCCCGGAAAGCGCTCAATGCACACGACACAAAGAGTGAAGGAATTTGGGATCGCTAGATGCAATTGTCGAATCAGACGTGTCCACACACACACATGCAAAGAATATAACACATACCCAACATATATCCTTGTTCAAAATATGATTCTGTCCTGTTTGAAGTTACTGAGTTGGAAGTTGAGGATCTTCAATGAAAGGCTGATGAAAATACTCTTATAAAACTTCACCTCTTTTTTCTTATATATGCCACTGTCCAAAAAGGAGTTGTAGTCTTGATTTAGAGAGAGAGTCAACCTCTATATTTCTTTCCCTTTATACATGTTTGATTTCATAAGAATCGAAAAAAGTCAGATATCTGAAAATTTCCTCCAAAATAGGTTGCAATAGAATATTATCACATTGATGATATTTTCTGCACTAGCTGATAACATTCAGGGAATCACCAAATATTTGGATAGATCTGATATCATTTTCCCCCACAAAAAGAAGAAGAAGATTTAAAGTCATTAGTTCAGCGAAATTGTTTGTCCCCCCCCTAGACCCATTTTTATATGGAAATAATGATGTGAATTGAGGAATAGGACAACACGATTCCCACATCTTTGGTTTTCATTTTGAGATGCACCATTGAAAAAATCCCATGGCTTTGATTGGTCAATTTGTTCAACATACACAATTCGAATCACATGACATGATTTTTCCTGAGGGAAATTGGAGAGTATAGAAAGATCTTAACTTGCAATAATTTCAGGTAGAGAAGGTTGATCTTTAAAGATGGTCACATTCCGGGTAAGCCATGCACCCCAACTAATCAACAATGGCAGGGATTTTATTTTCATATTATCTATTCTTTGAAGCCAAGATTGCCAAGCAACCTCCACAAAATTTCCATCACAGACACAAGCTATATGAACCGCTGAAGAAGCTTCCTTCCAAATCTCACCAGTGAAATTGCATTGAACCATGAGATGGAAACTGGATTCAGCATCAACTCTGCATAAAGGACACCATCCAGGTCCCTCTATCTTCCGCTTATACATCCTATCCCAAGTTGGGAATTTATTTTTTAGTGCACACCACATATTTATATTTTTTCTTTTTGAGGACACTTTATTTTCCATAGGCCTTTCCGCCACCATTCAGGATCACTCTCGTACAATTCCATATTTAGGTGTATATAGCCAATTTTGGGAGTGTATTGACCGTGAGACACCATTTTCCATATCATTTCATCATCCCTGTTTGTGATCCTAATATGGGAGGAATGAAGAGCTCGAGTGTAGTTGTCCCAAAAAGGGGAGAAGTGTGGTGCCAAACCCATTTCATTAACCCTCTTCCATGCTTGTCACCATAAGGTGCTGCGCTCTACAACAATAAATAGGTTCTGGAAGAAGATCCCAGAGTCATGAAAAGCTTCAGTGATGTTGATGGGGAGAATATGAGAGTTCCCACTGCCTAGCCAAGGATCCAAGCTGATTCTGAATTTTGTACCTCTTCCAACTCTCCATGTCAAACCTTCACCAATGACTGAAAATATTTGATGACCACTTTCTATATTATAGAGTAGCTTGGATGGGCCTTGTTTGGTTTTCGGATTCAACCTTCGATTGAATTGGGATGAATATATTTCTGAGCCACAACCAAAGTCCATAGGCTAGAAGTGGAAATAATATGCCAACCCACCTTTGCATTCAGGGATTTGGAGAACAAGAAGATATTATTTAGCCCCCATCTTCTGAGGGCCTTTGGTTTGGCTAGAACATCCCAGTTAGCCCAAGGCTGAGTGTAAGAATATTGAGAACTAGACCATATAAAGTTAAAACAAATCCTACGAACCTTCTCAATAATTCCTTTGGGTATACAAGAGAGAGACATCCGGTATACCATAATATCTTCATGCATCGATTTCACAAGAATGAGACGACCAACACTGGACCACCATCAGAAGAACCAATTTGTTAAACACTTCTTCAATTTTGTGAGAATCCAATGCCAGTCATTCTTCAAATAACAGTTTGGTTTTATCAAAAAACCCAAGTATTTGAGTCCTTCATTAAAGTCATAGACTCGAAAAGGGAAAAAATCTTTGTAGACTTGAAATTCGACTTCTAACATTTATGAAATCAACAAGGTAGATTTATGGTGATTTATGAACATCCCAATTGCACTGCCAAAAAGATTTAAGATTTCTTCAAGCTTCTCTGCAGCCTGAAAAGATCCATTGCAAAATACTAAAACATCGTATACAAACATGAGATGGGTGAGTCTAAGAGTATGTGAGATAACAATCCCCTGGAACTCCCTATAAACTATGGAATGATAAATAGATATGCTTAGCCCCTTAGCCACCAATAGGAAGAGTAGAGGAGAAAGAGGGAATCCTTTCCTTAACCCCATTTCTGACTTAAAAAAATGAGAGGTTTCCTCGTTGATCAGGACCACAAATGAAATTTTTTTAATACACTACATCACCCAAGTAATGAAAGGAACTTCGAACCCCAGATGAGTAAGGAGAAAGCGAAGATATGACCAACAAACCCTGTCATATTCCTTCGAAAGATATATTTTTGGTATAACACCTTTGGATTTAGATGTCTTGAGGCAGTGTAAGCCTTCCTGGGCCACCCTTATTGTTTCATGGATATGAAAACCTCCAAGAAACCAAACTGTTCCTTTGAGATATTTTTTGAGAGAACCACTTTCAACCTTTGAGTAATGATTTTTGCCACTATCTTATAGATGCAGTTACATAAGGAAATGGGTCTAAAGTCATCATAGGTCTGAGGATAATCTGTCTTCGGTATGAGGGAAATGAAAGTGGTGTTGAAAGGAGCATGTATCCTGCCAACCCTTTGAGATTCCTCCACCACCGCGAGCAGGTCCTAGTTGAAAAGATCAAAGAATCCATAAAAAAAATTCGATTGTCCATCCATCAAGACCAAGACTCTGGTCCTTTTGGATGCTAAAGATTACTTATTTTAGGTCGTCCATTATGAATTATGGATAGAGATATCAACTATCCTCTTCGTCCACAAAATGGGGAAAGAAAAGGGACATTCATACAATGTCTGTTATGTTTATTCTGGCAGGTTCCTTGAACATGGATTGAAAGTGATTTCGACCTCAAAGGAAGAGACCTCCCTACCTCCTTGATCTTCCAGACTCCATATAGTATTATCCAATTTTATCCCCTTTGCATAATCTTGAAATAATTTGTATTTTAGTCACCCTTGGCTAGCCAAATGACACGACTTTTCTGTCTCCAGAGAGCTTCTTTCTCCACTAAAATTTTCCTATATTGAAATTCCAGAGTTTTCAGAGCCTCCTTTGAAGCTATAGAGTCGTGACCATCCCCTTTTTAATGGCATATAGCTTCCAACTGGGATTCGATTAAGGAAATATCCTTCTTATCTCTAATTCTTTTCTCATGTGCCCAGGGAATCACCACTTGTTTCAGGCTTTTTAAATTTGATGCAAATTGGATCACCGCAGGAGCCCCATATTCATTGAGTGAGACCCAAGACTCTTTTACCAGATTGAAAAATGTTTCATCAGATAACCATTCGAGATTCAATTTGAAGGGGCTGGCCGGTTTTGAAGGGACACCCCTAATTTCCAACAAAATTGGAAAATGGTCAGATCCCCCCCCCACTATCGATCTAATGTCTAAATTGTAGAGGCCCTTACAACATTTTTTCCCGAATAAAAAATCTATCCAATCCTTTTGCCACTCTATTCGCCCCAATTCTCATATTTCTCCATCTGGGGAGGATCTTAATCATAGCTATGTCAATAAAACCACTTATCACCAACATATGAGTGAGAAAGTCTGTGTCTAGATCTGGGTGAGAATGCGGCCCCCAAGATTCAACTTCTCCCAGAGAGAAATTTAGATCACCCCTCAGGATGATGTTATCAGACTTGAGAAGAGATAACTTGAAGAGGCCATCCCATAAATCCTGACAGTGTTCATGTGGCCCATAAATATTTATGACTCTAATTTCGCAACCCAAATACTCCTTAAAGAGGTCCACACATAGAAAATATTCCATCGCCCCAGGAAGAAATGAGGTGAGAGGATCAAGAGATCTAGCTGATAGCCAGTCCTCCAGAATTCCCATATGCATCGATACCCATGAAATTCAATTGCAGAAAACAAGATTCCAAAGTTGGGATCACAATTGATTCAACGCCTAAGGTTTCTTGAAACAATATCATGTTCGACCAATTTGTGGATATTAGTTGCTTGAGGGTGAGTTTTTTCGAGGGGATCTCCAACCCCCTATAGTTGAAAGATAATATTTTCATGGGGGTGCCCCGAACGGGGCATGCATTGATCTAAGAGACCCCTTGATAGATCGTTATTTACCAGATGCCCTATCGATCAGAGCTTGATTATGGGATTTTTATATGAAAGAGGTTCTACCCTGATCCTTTTTGGGAACTCCCAGAGAAGGTAGGTGACTAAGCCCATAACCCCTATCTGGAAGAGAATGAATAGAATGGGATCATGGGTTGAAACAAACCTCATGGTTCAAGGAAAAATCCAAAGAGGAGGAAGTATATGAATTCACCCCCACATTTGAAGTAGCATAGGAAGGGGGGCAACGTAAGGATTGAGTGGCCAGGGAGGAACCATTTTTGGGAATAAGGAGGGAACCAATAGATCCATCCATGAAGTTTGGGAAATAAATTGCATTATATTGTAAATTCCAATCAATTTTCAGGGAATTAATAGAAGAGGATAGATCAAAGAGAGGAGCGGGGATAGAAAATTGCACGCCCCTCAAAAGATGAGGAGTTAGAGCGATCATCGCCGAGGGAGACACCGCCTGAGAAGCTTCAAGTCCGGATGCATGGATCAATGCCATGTACTTACCTTGCTACACTAGTCCCATATGAATCTCGACCACCGAATCCAAACTTCCGCCTTTAACTAGAGAACAAATGTTTTTTGGCAAAGTAGAGCTGGACCCCGATCCTGTATCAACCATAGAGCATTTTTGAGAGCTAGGGGGAGCCTGGGAGGGCCTGGAGCCAATCCGGGGACGTGGTTAGTGTTTGAACAAGTGACCATGTTCATGACATCTTCTACATCGAAAAGGCACTCATTCACAATCTAGGCTCTGGATGTGGGAAGTCCCTCGATATTTTAATTCGATATCCTTAGGAAACTTTCCTCTTATATTTAACATAACCAATATTCAAGCCTTGGATCGGTATCCCTAGGTAAGATGTGAAAAATATTCATCCATATAATACCCTAGGTTTTTTCCTATCACCTGGAATCATTTCTCGAACCAATACTGTGGTGGCAATCTTGACAATCGAACCTAGATAGGGATAGAGCCCATCCTTTCCTTAGAGGGGTCAAAGGATGGAACCCATTTTTTTATCAGAACCAACATAGAATCGATTGACCAACATGTGTTGAGAACTTTCTTAGTTTGAGCCACCTCCGAAGATTGCATCATAAACCAACCTTTGGTGAGGCACGAAATTGATGGAGGAGGGATGCAAAATGAACCCGAAGATGAAATCGCCCACACTCTGATAGATCTGATGTGTAAATGATGACCCAGAACCTTACCAACTAGGGTTCGACCTGCCATAGAAGAAACCTCCTCCCATATAATGTCGTCCCCTAACTGTAACTTTCATTGGTAGTCTTATGCATGAATGAGTTTATTTCTGCACCTATGTGATCCTGATTTTGAGGATGAAGTTGAAGAACCTGCATCCCCAACTACTACCGAGGGAGGGTCTCCCTCAATGAGGGGTGAAACCACTCGAGAGACAACATCAACATTGGGGATGATATGGGATGGAATATTAGGGTTGATCCCCCCCACATTCTCCAAACCCTACTCAGGACCAAAGTGAGGGATAGGGGATACTTTTTGGAAAAAAATAGACCGTCCGACCAAATTAGGAGGCGACAGATTGAGAGGGCCATTGGGAAGCTCTGAAAAGGGGGGAGAAGTGAGAGGAGGGTTTGTAGGGAGCCACAAACTGACCAATTTTGGGAGAGACCCAAACTCATTAGATGCTAAAGGATGCGGTAGACTAGTAGAAAGAAAACCCTCGATCACGAGATCAGGAGGTGATATTCCCTTGCCAGATGAAGTAATCGAACCGTCGCATGAACCCATGCCAGTATTTAGGGTAGGGTCAAGAATACATGCTGGCATGGTAGGAGAAGAGAGTGCCACTGAAGCCCAAACCTCCTCCTAATGCACCTACAGAGACATATTTGAGACCGAAAGAAGAGAAAGAGGACTGCCATTTGGCGAGTCCCACCACACTAGTTTAGATAGGTCGGGGGAGAAATCCAGATTCTCCTCATAGACCGCCATGTAAACCCTAACCGTCATGCTACTAAATTTAATAGATAGTCAGACCAGAATAAAGCACTCAAATAAGCCTGTGGAAAAACCTACCAGCTTTAACAAACCCGACACCGCCGACCAAACAAATAAATTTTGGTCCTGCGGTAAGAGTGAAAACTGCAGAGCCATTTTTTCCTCATTTGTAATATGTATTAAAATTTTCCATTTTAGTTGCAAACCAACCAAATTATCTGAAATGCTTTGTCATTAGATTTAATAATCATGTAAAGTTTAAAAAAAAATGGATAAAAACGACATTGAAATTTATTTGAATTATAAAAATAGCATTGAATTTTAAGTTTATAAAATAAATTAAAAAATACAATTATTTTATTTGTACCTTGTGGTGTGGGTGAGATCCATTAATTGAGGTCCATCCCTTCATACATTTTGGAATTTATCACAAATATGTTGGAGTTGGTTGTGTTGCATTGTTATGTCAGTGAACCTTTTTACATTAATTTTAATTATAAAAATGATATTGACTTTTAAATATAAAATAAATAAAAATATATATTATAAAATAAATAAATAAAGTTCATAATGTTATGAAACAACTATACAAAGTCTATTTAATTTACTTAAGTGCATAATTAATTCCATCAAATTAGATTATACATTTTTTGTACTTAAAAACATATAAATTTCTCTTGATATCATTTTTAATCGTGAAAAATATATTAATAATAATTTATGATGTTATTAAATTTTAAAACCATACTAAATTAAAATTAATATATACTTGAGTATATAAGTTTTCACAGTATGACCATTATGAACATTATAGATTCTGAAACAATTATTCATTAGATTTAATAATCCTGTAAAGTTTAAAAACTAAAATGGATAAAAATGATGTTGACATTAATTTGAGTTATAAAAATGGCATTGAATTTTAATTTCATAAAGTAAATATAAAAATACATTTATTATAAAATTATTTGTACCCAGTGATGTGGGTGAGGTCCATAATTAGGGTCCATTCCTTTATCCATTTTGAATTTTCTTTTCATATATTGAGGCTGATTGTGTTACATTGTTCATGCCAATAAAATTCATATATATATATATATCAGAAGGAACAATTGTGATATATTTATACAAAGTCTATTTAATTTACTTAAGTGCATGTTTAATTCCATCAAATTAAATTGTACACTTCTTTGTACTTAAAAACTATATCAATTGCTTTCAATATCATTTTTATCGTGAAAAACATATTGATATTGTTTTTTTTCCTATTAAATTTTAAAACAATCCCAAGTTAAAATAAATATGAACTTGTATATATAAGTTGCGAAAGGTTTCAATTCCAAAAATATGGAAACAAAAAACTTTATTCCCAAAAAATTATAAAAAATAAAAAAAATCAAACAAAACCATTCACTCAATTATAATGTGGTGATCAATTTCCAACTACTCTATTCAAAATCACTAGTCTTATTAGTGAAATGATGCAATGTAAAAATATATAGAGAAGTTTTGGAATTGACAGAAAACATATATTCCTTTATTGGTTCCATGCAATTTCCAGTAAATCTTTCATCACGCAATGTAAACTTGTTTGATTTTCCGATATCCAACTCTTCTTTCTTTGCACTTCCTTTTTACGATACAACATATCACTGGTTGATTTTGATTTTTAACAATTCCATCTTATATCACAAATTCAAACTCTTATATCACAAATTCAAATGCTTTTAATGAAATGTCTTTCTCCCCCAAAAAATGTTTCCATGAGAGTACATGTTGTATATATACACATTACAACTTTAAAAAATTCCAAGAGAGTACATGCTATATATAAAATAACATTCCACTGAAAAGTTATTATCATCTAACAAATCCAATCTGGCGAGATGTTCACTTTGTATATATTATCCTCACATTTGTTTATACTTATTTTTAATTTTGTTCGACGTTTCAAAACCATGTAGAGAGTGTTTATCTAGAAACATTCTCAACATTATGTCTAAGTGTGAAAATTTAGATTATCATATTATGGTTCATATAATTTATTTCAAACCATAAGATAAACACCTAAAACATTGAACTGAATGTATTTGGTCATTCAAATCCAAAACTTGGAACCTAAATTACTAATCGATCACAAACCTAGCTTGATGGTGAAAACCTCCGTGCAGTTTGTACCTACATATTGATGATGAAAGGCTGATTGAGATGATTGATATGCCCTTATAATAGTTTCAGCCCTGGCATGAGATTTTGTTAGTGCATAATAAACACATGATTCAAAAATTGTATTTTCAACTTAGCATTTGGTTTAATTCCAAATCTATAGATTTCATACATGTTCTATTTATCCTTTTTTTTATTCATTACACACACACACATTTCACATTTGTTTATACCTATTTTTATTTCTGTTGGATGTTTCAAAACCATGTACACAATGTTTATCCAAAAATATTCTCAACATTATGTCTAACTGTAAAAAATTACATTCTCATATTATGGTTCGTTTAATTTATTTCGAACCATAATATAAACACCTGAAACATTGAACTAAATGCATTTGGTCATTCAAAGCCAAAACTTGGAACCTGAATTACTAATCGATCATAAACCTAGCTTGATGGTCAAAATGACCTAGATTATTTTTGGCACGAAATGAGAGTGGAGAAATAATAAAGAAATGTACAGAGATATATTAGATATCCAATATTGTAACAAAGATATATTATATGTATATAGAAAGAGACACAGATATATAGTAATACACAATTTCTATTAATGAGAAAAATGTACAAAACTGTCGAAATATAGAGTGAGACACTCCCTAGAATGGTGGCAGCTTATCTCTGAGAAGAGATGTGATGGCTACGATCATTCGTAAAAAGATTATTGTTACAATGAGGCTACAAAGGCCTTTTTAACATAAAGAAAATTCAAAACTGTTACCCCGGAAGATGAAAATCCAATAGGTTTCTGAACCCCATTTTGGGTAGTTTGGTGTATCAACTTCCCGGGGACGTAACTTTGGCATATGATCTCCGTTTGGGGAGCATGATAGCTAGTTGGAAAGGTATTGACAATGAGCTTCATTTCAAAGGATCAATCATGTGTTAAGGCGATCAGTGAGGTGTCCGATCACAAAAAAAGCGTTGTTTAGGCCCTCAAAATGGCCTCGGAAGTTTAGGACCCGAAAAACTACTAAAAATAATACATTTCCAAAGAACTGTTTTGAGCCAGTTGGAATAGGTGGGTGGCCACCGATATCCACCTAGATTAATCCTCCCTCCTTAGGAAGAAATGGTCTCCATTGCATTGAGTTCCCGAGGGAGAGGGGGAAGCATTCGTTGAATCTGAACCTTGGTGAACTGCTTGCCTTGCTAGAGAAGTTGCTTTGCTTGGCTTGTGGAAGGTTGTCAAGAGTCTCATGTTGGAAGAGTTGGACCTTTTTAACCAATCTAGCTACATGAGATGACTATGTATAGAAGGAATCTTTGTGCTTTGTTGCAATCTTGTCGACCTGCTTCTGTTGGATAGAAGGTGCTTGTGTTGAGGCTGCAGTGGTTTTAGTGTCTTTCTGTTCATATTTTGAACATATTTTGAAGAGGATGGATGTTATAGTATGAGATATTACCTTGTGACATGGTTTAGGTGGGACAATCGTCAAAACTACCTCTGGTGTCCTGTAGAGATAACCCCACAGAGTAAAAATGACACTACGGGGTCGAGACTCATAAATAACATGGTGCTTCCACATATATGGCTAGCCCAAAAGAACATCACAAAAATCCAGTGGGGAAACATCATATAATACCTCATCCTTGAAGGGTTGGATGCCGTATGACATTCAAAACTATTGGCTGACACAAAGATCTCGTCCCTAGCGAAGCCACCCGATGTTGTATGGTTGCGGGTGTGGTGTTGTCAACAATCCCAACTGTTTGATGACCTCTGCTGAGATGAGGTTCTTCTGGCTTCCTCTATCAACAATAAAATGCAACGGGGTCCCCTTCACCCACATCCGTGAATGATAAAGGCACTCCACCTCTTCAGGATCTTCTGGTTTTTCTAGTTGAATTGTTGCGGTCATGAAAATAGCAGTGGGGTCTGTGTCGATGATCTCTCTTCTCCCATTATTTTTTGAATCAAATTATGAATCAAGGTTCAAATCCTTTTCTTTGATCTCAACCACCAATGATTGTTTTGAGTGATATTCAACAGTGTTTTGCTAGGGGATTTTGTGGAAATTGCACCACTTTCCAGTGTCCTTCTTCATCTTTCTGTTACCCTTCTTTTCCTGTGCCTTGGAATAGTTTTCTCGAAGTTGGCTATTATGGATGTCTTTACCATACTTTGGTTGTTTCAGATTTTTAGACCCAAAATCCCGTTTTTTCTGGTGCCTAAATTTCTGGTCGATTTTGACATCATATCGATAGGTAGCTCCCAATGATGAGATGCCTAGAAAATTCATTTAGGTTTGGATGTACCTATATAGATCCCCGCGGTATTTCAGAACCAAATGTTGCTCAGAGTCTTTGATACCCAACATGGTGTGCAAGGTATGGAAATTATTTTTGAACTCCGTCACTGTTTTTCCCCTTTCTTTCTGCAGTGTGGTCCATCTCATGTACTGGTCGTCATAGTTACCATTAGGGTAATATTGTTCCTTTATCGCATCCACAAAAAAAATCCCAAGTGGGATCGACCCCATATATTCCATACTCTTACGTGGATATTTTTTACCCGTAAGTTTCCCACTAATGTTTGACATGGGGGAGAGCCTTAAAGAGTGTGAAGGTGATCTTTTCCCCATTGGGAAAATTGTTAACAAAGAAATAACCTTCTAGTAGATTTAACCATTTTTCTAGGGCATCCACATCTATCTGACCTTCAAATACGAGAATATCAAAATTAACTTGTACCTTGAAAGGATAGGTGCCTCCAAAGTGGCTGCTTGATGAAGAATCACCTGCTGTTGTCGGTAGGCATTGAAGGATGTGGGTAAAATTCTCCATCATTTCATCCATATGTCGCGTGAGAGCTTGCTCAAGAAACAGATTAATAGAATCTTCTTATCTATCAATTTTATTTTCTTCTGCCATGGAGGGTTTATTGGGAATGTGAGAGAAATTTTCCTCAAGAGAGACAAGCTCAAGACCCAACTTTCTATATTCGGACCTCGTTGGGGACATGCACTGAAAAACGATCAAGAGCAACCTACTCTGATACTGCTGATCCATATTTTTTTTGGCAAAAAATGAGATGGAGAAATAATAAAGAAATGTACAGAGATATATCATATATCCATTAATGTAACAAATATATATTATATGTATATAACAAGAGGCACAAATATACAATAATACACAATTTCTATTAATGAGCGAAATGCACAAAACTATATAAATACAGAGTGAAAGACTCGCCAGAATGGTGGCAACTTATCTCTGAGAAGCAATGTGATGGCTATGCTCATTCACAAGAATATGATCGTTACAATGAGGCTCCAAAGTAATTTTTAACATAAATAAAATCCAAAACCCTAACCCCGGAAGATGAAAAGCCAACAGGTTTGTGGACCCCGTTTTGGGTAGTTTGGTGTATCAACTTCCAGAGGGTGTAACTTTGGCATACAATCTTCGTTTGGGGTGCATGATATCTCATTGGAAAGGTATTGACAAGGAGATTAATTTCAAAGGATCAATCATGCCCTTAGTAATCAATGAGGTTCCCTATCATGAAAAAATGTCGTTTAGGCCCTCAAAATGGCCTCAGAAGTTTAGGACCTGAAAAGATGCTAAAAATATTAAATTGTCAAAGAACTCTTTTGCGAAAGTTGGAATGGGTGGGTGGCCACCTATATCCACCTGAATAAAAAAACATCCATGTAGTGTGTACCTACATATTGATGATGAAAGGCTAGTTGAGATGCCCTGATAATAGATTAAGCCCTGACATGAGATTTTGTTAGTGCATAATAAACATATGATTCAAAAATTGTATTTTCAGCTTAGCATTTGGTTTAATTCCAAATCTATAGATTTTGTACATGTTATATTTATCCTTTTTTAATCCATTCAAGTATACAAATACAAGCCTCCATTGGGTATCATGAACAGGTGGACCAACCTCTATAATACTATGATGATGTTGTTGCTAAGTATCATGTCAATTCACAAATTTGTTGACTCATATCAAACACTTGAAACTATTTTAAGCATGCTCATATTTCACCTTACTTCATAGATTCCTTTGGTTGGCAATGCATTATACCAACATGTGGTGTTTTCGGGACCTAATAATACCATTACTATTTACGACATTTGCATAGTATCTGATATTATTATACCCTGCAGTGAAAATATTTATATAGGTAGTTATTTCTATCATACTCAAAACCCATGCTAAGTCTCGTCACTATGGAAAATGACTTAGCATGCTAATTACAAAATTTTTAAAACCAAATGCCTCGTACATATAAAAATAACCCCAGGGGAAATAGGCCCATAATTTAACACGCATCTAACAACATATATTAAAACATGAATGCAATTGTTCAATTCAAGAAACAAATACACAACATTCCGATAACACATTTACACAATAGAATAATCATAATAAAATAATAAAAATAACCCCAGGGGAAATAGGCCCATAATTTAACATGCATCTAATAACATATATTAAAACATGAATGCAATTGTTCAATTAAAGAAAAAAACACACAACATTCCGATAAAACATTTCCACAATAGAATGATCATAATAAAATAACAAAACACTTATCTATTAATAGTTAACCAATTGGCTGGGTATGAAGGATGAAACTTCCAGACATAGGTGTTGCTATTCATTTTCTCTTAACAACAGGCCACCCCTGAGTTGAGGCTATGCGTCCATAAGGAGATTCATCCCTCTGGCTATCCACTCTCCACACACAACATCCCAAAACCCAGGTTCAAAATTCCAACAACAATTTCAATCCACCAACTATCTTCCCCACAACCTACAAAACCCAAAGAATGTACCCCCTTCACTGCTCGCAACCCATTGAGTTGTACCATTCATTTATTAGGGCTTCTGGTGCATTTGGTCAACCAAGAATATTTCAACTAGGGACTTCTAGGAACTCTCAATTTCTCTAGGAGTGCTCACAACACTCTTCACAAGACTCTTGATCCATTTCCTCATCAGGAAAAGGCATTACAAGCTTACAACCCATTTTACAGGCACACTGACCAAATTTCCAACATAAAAAATAGGCCGATAATGGATGCCTTCAATCACAACATCACTGGTGCTATTCCCAACACTCAACTCCCCTCTTGTTGCCCAAAATATGCATGTAAAAACTGTCTCATCTTTGCATATGAATTTCTCTTCTTCTCCCTTGCTTGGTTGACTCTCACTCTACCTAATGATGATTTTACATCAGCCCCATGTGTTGATGGGTCCAAATGGCTTGTTAAACAAGTAAGGGATAGTGTCTGATGGTAGGTCCCAATTAGACGTACTCTCATTTGGTATAGCGTTTCTGACCAGTATGTGGGTCTGGTTGCCACTCTAAAAGATTTTCTAATATGAATATGAGAACATAATGTTCTCAAATAAATTAAAATATGAATTAAATATAACTATTGTTGCTTAAAACTATTCTAAATGCATTTTATACTAACCTAACCTATCCCGATGAGGAGAAAACTAGAGAATATGAGAACATTAAGAAAGATGTTGTTGCTAGCAAATGAAAGAGTTCATTTAAACAAGTAACAAGTGATTCGTGAATATGACAATGCAAATGATACAATAACAATAATTGCATGTTATACCTTTAACATTGTTTCTATGCTCATAAGGAAATCCATGATGACATAAAAATTAAGAACAAAGTGAAGAAGAAGTTCATACATCTAAGTCCAATATCATTCATATCATAGACATATGCACAAGAAAAGTGTTAAATACACATATTTGAATCCTAAAACTCCAACATATCTCTTTCTCTATTTATTCATACAATAAAAATATTGTTCTGATATACAACAGACCAAAAGTCCTTTTTCATTCACAATTGCCTCTTTTAAAAAAAAAGAGAGACTGTTTACATTATGAAATGGGCATGTTGTCAAAGGATAGTTCAGACTTATTGTTTCTCATTCCACATCTGAATTGATACAAGTGAGAATATACAAAATAAGAAGGATCAGTTACAAAAATTGAGATAATCATGAAAGCCTTTGTGATTCCATTTGATCTTTGTATTGTTTCCACAACTCATAGTCTTTCCTGATCTTTTCCAGCTTGCTTAACTGCATTTTTTTGAGGTCTAGTTCACCATCATAGATCTTGATTGTGACTTCTAAATTTAATTCTTGCTTAGTTATCTTGATGAAAGTTTTGGCCAATGTGATTAGCTTTATTGGCTTCATAAAGTAGTCATTTAAGATCTCTTTCTTGACTTCAGTAAGATCTATTTCTCTAATTTTTTTATGGTAAGGATTCTAACAAAACACTTTCCAATGGTATTATCAGAAAGGGTCTATCGGAAGAGAAAACCAAGTTGTGCATTATTTCATTCCGAGGAGAAATTCTTTGGTGGATAATGGCCCGATAGTTCTCAAAATTGGTCATATAAGTGAAGATTTTCCATAGGATTTAGCCAGACTTGGAATTTGGTCTGTTCGAACAAGGGACAAACAACAAGACCTTTGATTCTCACAACTGCTTGATAGGTTAGGATTGAGACTGCATTGGAAAAATAGTAGCTTTCCTTTGTTAGCAGCGAATCAAGTTAGTAGTGATAAAGTACCTTGCTAAATTTTGATAGAGGGTGCCCACTGAAATTTTCTAACTTGGAGAATTTTAGTGGATAGTTGTGGGGGCACAAAAACATGTTCTCCAATAAATATGGGATGTGACTCCTCACATCCACCCTCTTACATGATTTTAATGATTGGTTGTGGGAACACTCAATTGAAAATAGAAGGTTATACACAATGATAATAATTTAAGGAACGTGGATTGGATTAATACCCATGAATAAAACCCCCTTTGCCCCCCCTCTCTCTTATGGAATCACATGCCCCCATCGTTTTCATCCCTCTTGTGTTGTATCCAAAGATTATCATATTTATTAATCATTTCAATGTTCATAATATGCAATTTTTCCCTCGACCATATTAATCAATACAAGCACTTTGCCCCAAACATATCGACTCAGCAGCCTAAATGACATCTATACACTTACATTATCATTTGTAGGGATTAAAACCAAGAATGTTATAATTTCCAACATTAATTTTTTAGTCAACAACTCTTCATCATTATATTTTTTATTTTTATTTGCATTAAACAATAAATCTTCTCGACACAATTATTGAAAATATAAATTCTAAATTTTATTTATGTTTAAATTTTTGCTCATTTTTCAATTGTATGCGTAATATTTAATATTTTATCACTGTAAGTGCTCTATATAATAAAAAAAATTACCTATTTAAACTATCAGGAAATCAATATTTAACTTTGAATAAACAAAAAATATATCATAAACTCAAAATAAGGCAATTTTCGAGGAGGTAGAAGTTAAACCATCTGAACACTGTCATGGAATCATGATAACTTGAAAAAGAGAGGTTGAAAGGATAACTACATGGTGAAAATATTTATATAGGACTCCTCCCCTCCTATTTCTCTCAACTCACATGTCTCTGTATGCTTCTTGTCTTACCACTACAAGCACAACAAACACCACAGACTCAATCCCAATAGCTTTTGAATATCATCATAGCCTAGTATCGCATCAACTGGTTATCTAACACCATATACTTACCTCTAGTTACAAGAAATTTGTTTTTCTTGAATGAAAAGTCTTTTTTTCTTTTCTTTTGAGCTTATAACTTTCCTGAAAATGTAAGTTGGGATCCTCCCCTCTTCTTTCTTTTAGCTTATGTGTCTCTATACACTTTCTTCTCTAGCCACTCCAACTACCGCAAACACCACCAATTCAATCACAATAGTTTTTTAATATTACGTAGAGAGGACATAAATGGGACTCTAAAAGTAGTAATGTACTATTTTAAGGAAACAATCACAATTGTGATTCGTAGTCCGAATATATCACTTTTCTAGTACTAGGAATTTGGAAGACATCCATTGGGAATGAGATCAATGATCTTTCTATTGTACTATAGTTTTATTCTTTGCCCCACACCATAGTGAAAAGCACAAGAAATACATTTACCATGGGATAAAATCAACCAAGATAAGGACCATGAAACAATTATGTGTTATAATTATGCAAGTGTTGTTACAATGCACCCCAAATTGCCTTCCATAAATTCTAGATAGAACACCCATCATCACACTAGACAGTTCTGCTATACATGGCCATCATAGCCATATGAAACGATGACCCACAATATGACACTTTCTGTTGCCAAAATAAATTGTTTTGCTAATGGATGGGAGGTATGGTAATAGGTGAGATTAAACATGGCAAAAGGAAGTGTAATTATCCTAATTAATGCTAATGATGTGTAGTAACGACTAACGACCATATTTTGAAATGCAAGGAAGTTATTGTGTTAAATATGAGTCTTTAATTTATAAGGAAAATGAAGAATGATCTATAAACTATCATGGATATTCCACTAGACAGTTTGTCACAACAGATCTAATAAAATATGGAAATCTTTACTATGAATGCTAATTTTCCTTTAGATCTCAAACTCATTGATTACTAGTTATTTGCTTAAAATGTATAGTTTAAATGTGAAAAATAGAGATAAAGAATAAATGCACACACACCATCCAAAAATAAACACAAGATATTACCCGAGAAACCCAATATGGGAGAAAACCCAATTAGAAGGTGAGGTCGCTCTATTCTCTTTTCTTCAAATGCAAGCACAAAGTAAGAGGCATTATTTGTGGAGTTGCCTTTGACACTATGGCCTGTATGGATGCTATATAATCTCTCCACCTCTATTATGCTAAACAAATACCACTCTTAGTTGTTATGCTCAACTATGGTGATGGGCCTCAACATTTCCTATCTAAAAGGCTCATCACATATACATTAATTTACCATGATACACCTAATACTTTACTTTAATTGACCATCTTTAATAGTAATTATGGTTATTTTTGTATGTTATCTAAATGAATAGTTTTGAGAATGGAATTTAATGAGTAATGGTACCTTTTTGGTCTAATATCCATGATATAGTGTGTGTGTAGCACCAACTAACCAGGTCAAACTCCCCATGAGAAGATGAAGGTCCCAACACATGGAGAGAATCAAGGGCCTTATGCCCCACCTACCTCCAGATGCATTGGTAGTACATTTATGACCACTCCCTGCAGACTGAAGCTTGAAAATTTGAAGATATTGAAGAAGGACACATTTCCCTCCTATTTCCTCCTTGATCCAAGGACATAGGTCGAGTTATAATTTGTATAAATAGGCCTCCAATGTAGATAGCAAGGGGGAAGAAAATCAGAGATTTGAATATTTCATTCTATTTTTTGTTGAAGAAGATTTTTGAGACTTGGAGCTCTTCTCCCTGATGTAACATATGATATTGGTTAATAAAGATCCTTTTGTTTCCATCTCATTAGAGTTTTTAGAGGTTCCTTGCACTGGTTGGGTTGGGCCCACTCAAGAGGGATCAAGGACCCTGTTGTATTCTTTTTTTCTTTTCCATGTTAGTGTGTTGTATTTCAATTTATTGATTTTTCTAAGAAGATTAGATAGATATGCACATCAATTTCTAACTATAGTTTAGACTGTTATCAAACTGTAATTTTCAGTAGGCTTTCCTATAGGAGTGGTTGAAAGTCCATTGGAGTGCTCGAGAGAATATTTTCAGGACTAAGAACCTCACTCACATTTCATTGCATCTTAATATAGCTTTTTCAACGGTTTAGAAGGAATTAACAAGATTTTTAGGTCTCTTCTCATCATCATGTAGGACTGTTATAATTCATGTAGAACTTTTACAATTCATGTAGAAACTTCTTGTAGAACAATTTTAGTTAAATTTTATTGCATTTCTTACATATCTTATCATGAGGTTAGCATATGTTGATAAGATAACAAAATGTCTTGGTATTGGATCAAGGGTTAAATGAAATTAGATTCATCTCTTTCATGCAAAAAGTTCTTCTTCTTCAATGCAATTTCCTTTCATGCAACATATTAGTTTCTTTGTTTTGCAATCAAATTTAGTTTCTTCTTACAACCCAATGTGTTTATTTTCATGAAATTAGATTAATTTCTTCTTTACTACATATAGATTAGATTCTTTTCAAATTGGTGTGATTCCATTCATGCAAGTAGCTTAAATTTTTATTCATGTAATTCATATTTCCTGCACAAGTTATAATCGGATTTCATGTATTAAGTCCCTTGAATAGTTTCAAACCTGGGATGTTATCAGTGCACTCTGCACATACTTTAGAAAACATCTCTAAAGTTTGTATGAACCCTGGGTTGAAAACTAAAGTAACAAGTTAAGGAAGTAGTAGCACTATTGTTGCTATTCCGAGGCCCACTAATTTTTGGCACCGTTGTCAAGGAGGTGCTAAAATATTGCACACCATTTCATTTCATTCTATTTTTCAGTGACTTGGAGGAGTAGAAACGGTAAGACACAAGGACCATCTCACTATAGAATTTATGTAGTGTAAAATACCAAGTGCATTCACTTCGAGTCAGTATCTAGAAATCCTTGTCATGTTCTTTTCATTTTAAAAATATATGAAAAAAAAAATATAGATTCATTTCCTTTATGCTCATTAGTGACTCAACCTAGAGATAATAAAGGAAACATTTTACCCAAAAACCCCACCCCAAAAATAATTCCAAATAATCTAGAAGTTGGTTGTGAGACACTTGAAAGTATCTTGGAAAGAGAAGTAAGAGAATTTGAAAAACCCTGAGAAGAAGGTCAATATCCATCCCCTCGTACAATGGTTGGTGACGAAGATATGGTAGAAATTTTTGAGTTTCCTATATGGGAAACCAATGGAGAAACTAAAATGAAAAACATTAATCCTTGTACCTTACCTCACTTCCATGGTCTTATTTCAGAAGATCCTGACACCTTTTTGTTTGAGTTTTCACTTATATGTAGAACTTATGATTATATTACAGATGAACAAAATATCAAAATCTTTCCCTCTACTCTAAAGGAATAAACTTTCAGATGGTTAATGGGCCTAGACGAAAACAACATCACAAGCTGGGACCAAATGAAGAACACCTTTAGTGAAAACATCTTCATAATGACTCAAGGACTTGGTGAATATTTAGAAGACTTCGAAGATATATTCCAACTAAGTTATAAAAGAGATCACAACTGCACTCTGGATGAATATTCACTTAATCTTGTCTTACTCAGAGGAGTAAGAGAAGATCTCATGGAAACACTGAATCTCTTATCAAATGGAGATATTTACCTGATGGATTATGATGATATCAAGCAAATATTCAATAATCATTCCAGATCCTCAAGGAAGAAAGGTAGAAATGGTAAAAAGTATTCTAAACCTACAATTCTTATAAAAAATGAGATAGGAGGATTATTAGAATATATGAAAACCAACATTTTGCATTCATTAGTTATGCAAGTGGATACTTTGTAGATCAAGAACAAGCAGGAGGAAGCCGAAAATGCATTAGCTATATTTCCCCCTAGATGCACCAAAAGGCGTCGTAGGAATGAATTCCCCCTTGACCTTATATATGTTTGTGGTATTTGTGAAGAATATCATGCAACTAAAAAATGTCCTTCTTTTCTAGGATTAAAAGATACATTTTAAGGAGCAGAAGAGAATGTGGAGTCAATATGCTTCATTAATCAGAGATGACCTGGAGCACCAAGACCCTTCCAAATAGGTATGAACTACAATCCTTATCAACATTTTGGTGCATATAATACAAAAATTCCTTCTCAACCTTGGTATAATCCTAACCAATATCCTTGAACAGTTCCAAATCAATGTCAATACCAAGGAAAACCTATTCCTTCTCCATACCAACCATTCCCTAGTTTGCCACAAACCCAAAATCCTCAATGGAATCATCCTCCATAAGGATGGAGGTCTAAACATTTTGAACAACCAACACTAATGCCTCCTCCTCCTCAACCTAGTAACACTATTCAGAATAATGTTCCTTGTAACAACCACAATTACCTACTCAATATGCCCCTAATCCAAATAATAAGTAGATTCAACCCGTGTACAACAATAAAGCCACATATTAGACTTACTCCTTAGATTTACAAGAAATAAATCTTAGATCAATAAAAGTCTTACAATAACCTCCAAATCCCATAAAAGATTCAAAACCTAAAAAAGGATGATGTCATCTTACCACAACCTCAAGTCTCACCTTATCCTGAAAGGTTAAATGTTAAGAAAGCCTATACATCTAAAGAAAATGAATTCTTAGGAGAACTCAAAAACTTGTGTGTGAATATACATATCCTACAAGCTATTAAGGATGTACCTATTTATAATAGATTCATCAAAGAAGAATGCATCAAAATACAAAGGAGAAAGAAAAAGGACACCCTTACAATCAATGTTGTGGGATAGTTAGCTGACCTCATGCTCGGAAGGATAATTGTTCCTAAGTATTTGGATCCAAGAAGCCCTTTAGTAAATGTGCACATTAACAAAATGTTGATGCAAAACACTCTCATATATTTATGGGCTGCTATAAATGTTATGACAAGATATACCATAATGATATCAAACCATTATGAATCCCTAAGAGATACACCCATTGTGCTTCAACTTGTAGATAGATCCACAATGAAGACTGGGAGAATGTTGGAAGACATAACTCTCTCTAATGATTCTTGGGACTATCCCAATGACTTCTTGGTCCTCCAAACCAAATCTAAATTCAATGGTTATCCTCTTATCTTGGGAAGACCTTGGTTGTCCACAACAAATGCATACATCAACTACAAGGGAGGGAACATGACCATTACTAATGGGCAGTCTAAAAAACAACTTGTTCTTTATCCCCATGCCCAACCATTGATGAAAATAAATATTCCAATATGGGTGAAAGAAGAAGAACAAGACCTATTCCAGACTACTTCCTATCCTATATACATAATTAGTATAGCCTTGTCTAGTAGGAAAATTGATGAAGACACCTTTATTTCAAATTTCCTGCAAAACCAATACCCTACTAATGTGAGAATAGAAGGAATAAATGATGAAGATGAATATGAAAAATATGTTGATAATAAAGGAGAAATATGGGAATAACTATTCATAGATGAATCTGTTAATCCCATTGTCAAAAATGTAGGATTCAACCCTTTAAAAACACTAAAAATCAACACAAAACTCACTGAAAACAAGAACATAAATTACTAGTTATGCTAAAAATAAACATTGTAGCCTTTGCATGGGATTACAAGGATATGAAAGGAATCCACCCCTCCATCTATAATCATCATATTTGCATCAAGGAAGACTACAAACCTATTAGGCAACCTCAAAGAAGGATGAACCCTCCATTAAAAGACATTATCAAACAAGAATTGTAAAAAATGTTAGATGTTGGTTTCATTTATCCAATCTTAAATAGTGAATGGGTCTCCCCCCTGGTTATTGTTCCTAATACGAATGGGAATTGGACGATATGTGTGGATTATAGGAAACTAAACAAATCTACAAGAAACTATTATTTCCTTCTACCATTCATTGACCAAGTTTTATATGTCTTAGTTGGGAAGGGATATTTCTCATTCCTAGATGGATTCAGTGGATATAACCATATTTAGATCAGTCGTAAGGACCGAGACAAGAAAATGTTCACCTTTCTTAGGGAACCTTTGCTTATAAAGTCCTCACATTTGGCCTATGTAATTACCCAACCACATTTCATAGATCCATACTTAGCATATTCTCATAACTTATCCATGAAAAAGTGGAAATCTATATGGATGACTTCATTCCTTATGGAAACTCATTTGATGAAGCATTAGAAAATATTCATAAAGTTCTCCATAAGTGTTAAGAAATGAACCTCTCCCTCAACCATGACAAGTGAAATATGATGATGAATGAGGGAATTGTGTTAGGACATCATTTTTCCTCTAGAGGGATTGAAGTAGAAAGAAATAAAATAAATATCATCACATTTCTACCTACCCCTTCTGAAACAAAAAATATGTTAGAAGTTTTCTTGGAAATGCAAGTTATTAGAGGAGATTCATCAAAGAATTTAGTAAAATATCCTCTCCTATGTTTACCTTGCTATCCAAAGTTATAGACTATTGTTATACCTTACAATGTTAAGAATCATTTTAAACCATTAAGAAAATACTCACAACAACTCTTGTTCTATAGGGTCCTAATTAGACTCTTCCTTTCCATATTCATACTAATGCTTCAGACAAATCAATAGACTAAATTTTGGGACAGAATGAGGATAAGAATCTTTATGCAATCTATTTTATAAGCAAAAACTTGTCTCGTGCAGAGCTAAACTACACTGTCATTGAAAAAGAATTTCTAGTAATAGTCCATGCTCTTAACAAGTTTAGACATTTTGTTACAAGATATCAAGTTTTTGTACACACTGATCATGCTACCATCAGATACTTAATGAATAAACCTAACATTAATGGTAGAATAATCATGTGGCTTTTGTTATTGCAATAGTTTGATCTAACCATTCTTAACAAGTTAGGAAAGAAAAATGTTGTTGCGGATTTCTAATCCAGGTTAGCAATTCCTACAAAAGGAGGCATGATAGATGGCCATTTTCCAAATGAACACCTCTTTGCAATATCAACACAAACCCAGTGGTTTTCTAACATATCCAACTATTTGGAAACACAAAGGTTTTATCGACATTTTTCCTACTGAGAAAGATGCAAAATTGTCAGAAAGAGTACAACATATGTTGACAAAGTGTCCTCAGACACGTAATTTTATTAATAAGAAAAAAATGATTACAATATGAAGTGAGAACTCATAATATACTCCTTAACATCACTTGAAGAAGGAGCTAGTTTATATAGCTCAACTCTAAACTAAAAACTAGGAGAAAAACCAATCACATAATCACATGAGTATGATAGGTGTCCTTTACATAGAAGCTAGGTGTCCTTATCCTAATAAACTAGAATAAATTAATTTCTAAAAATGTTTATACTAGAAAATACTTAGACTATAGAACTTTAGGATTATGAGGATAATAATCCCCCCTTTAATCTGAAAGTTAATTTTTACAAATACCAATTTCATCTCTGAACTTAGTGAACTTTATTCTACCAAGAGGTTTGGTAAAAATATCTGAATTTTGATCTTCATATGGACAGAACTGAGGCTTGATGATGTTTTTGATGATGAACGATATGATGAAGTGGTACTTGGTGTCGACATGTTTTGTCTTTGAATAAAATAATGGATTCTTGGCCATCTTTATTGCTGACTGACTGTCAATCAATAAGGTAGTTGGTGATTTCTGAGTTTCACCAAGATCCTGTAAAATTCTGCGTAGCTGTACAATCTCACATGTTACTTCCCAAGATGATATGTACTCTGCCTCTACTGAAGAATTGACAATTGTTATCTGTTTTTTACAATTCCAAGATACCGTTGTTGAACCCATATTCATTGAATAACCTGGAGTGTATGTTATATCATCAATGTCACCTACAAAATCAACATTTGAATATCCAACAAGTGTAAAATTTTTGTTCCTTTTGTAGAGAAGACCAAAGTATTTTGTACCTTGAATGTATCTTAGTACCCTTTTTGCTGAATTCCATTGGCTTTCCCTTGGTTCCTGCATAAACCTTGAAAGTATACTGACTGGATATGAAAAATCTGGTCTAGTATTTTTCAAATAAATGAGACTTCCAACCAATTTCATGTACTTTGTATTGTTTACCAATTCCCCCCTTCAAATTTTGAAAGCTTCAATTTCTTCTCCATGGGGGTAAGAGAAGGTTTACAGTCTTTCATGCCAAATTTATTTAACAATTCAATGGCATACTTAGTTTTACAAGGAATATTTGGTTAGGATGTTGAGATACTTCAACTCCAAGATAATAATGAAGTGTCCCTAAATCAATCATTTTGGACCCTGCTTTAAGTTCTTCCTTAACCTGTTTGATGCGAGCTTCATTGTTTCCTATTATGATTAAGTCATCAACATAGAGTACAAGTATCACCAAGTGCTTATCTTGCATTCGAAAATACAATGTATCATCTGATTCACTTAGCTGAAAACCCACCTTTCGTAGATATGCATCCATTTTTGCATACCAAGCTCGAGGAGTTTGTTTCAAACCATATAAATCCTTCACAAGTTTGCAAACTTTATGTTCTTGTCCTTTAGCTTCAAAACCTTGTGGTTGAGTCATAAAAATATCTTCCTTTAGATCTCCTTTCATGAAGGCACTTTTGCCATCCATTTGATGTAATTTCCAACCATTATGTGTAACCAAATTGATAACCATTCTGATATTAGTATTCCATTTATCTGTGGGTGGAAAAGTTTCTTCATAATAAATTCCTTCACATTGAGAAAAACCTTTAGCAATGAGTCTTTCTTTGCACTTGTCAATTTTACCATTGGGCTTGTACTTTACTCGATAAACCCATTTACAACCGATGGGCTTAACATAATGTGGACAATAAACTAAGTTCCAAGTCCCATTTGCAAGTACTGAATCATATTCATTAATCGTTTCTTCCTTCCATTCTTTATGTCTAGCTGCTTCAACAAAAGAAGTAGGTTTAGAAGAAGCATGAGAAAAATTAGCTTATGCTCTTGAAGATCCCCTGGTTCCTATTTTGTTCATTTCATCTGATTGAACATCTTTGAGAAGTTTTTCATACCACGTTGGCTTCTTATGTTGAGGGGATTGAGGATCTGAATCACCATTATTGTTGAAAAGATGATTTTCAAAAAATGAGGCTCTTCTTTCATCTGAAGTATCTGAGGTTGGAGAAGATTCTTTTGAATATTCTGTATCAGAAGAGTCTTTTGTTGTTTCATTATCAGATGAATCAGAAGAACTTTTGATAAAGATATGTCGTCTATAGAAACAAAGTCTTTTTCAAACCAAAATGCTTGTTTTGACTTTTTCAACTTACCTTTACCTTTAGTGTTTTTCTTCTCTAAACGACTAAGGAGATGATTAATCTCATCTAAACTGTTACTTTCAGTTTCATAAAAAATGACATCTCTACTGACAATTAATTTTCCATCTGAAAGTAATCTATACCCTTTCTTTTCACCAGAGTATCCAATGAAGATACACTTCATACTTCGGTTTTCTAATTTAGTTCTCTTTTCTTTAGGAACTAAGTCATAACATGTTGAGCCAAAAACACTAATATGATTTACCTTGGGTTTATAACCATACCAAGCTTCATAAGGTGTTTGTACATCTAAATTTGATGTAGGTGTTCGATTTCTGAGATAAACTACAGTATGGACTGCTTCAGCCCAAGATTTTGTGCTCAACCCTTTAAACTACATCATAGATCTTGCCATGCCCATGAGAGTTCTGTTCATCCTTTCGGTAACTCCATTATGTTGTGGAGTATAGGAATTTTTCAGTTACCTCTTAATTCCATTGTTTCTACAATAATCATTGAATTCAGTTGAAGTGAATTCACCTCCATTATCAGTTCTCAAAGAAACAACCTTTTCTCTAGTTTCATTTTCAACCATGTGTTGAAAATTTACAAATTTTTCAAAAGATTTAGACTTTGCCTTTAAAAAATATACCCATGTCATTCTAGTGTGGTCATCAAGAAAAAATATAAAGTATCTACATCCACCGAAATAAGATTCCATTGGATGACATATATCATTGTGAATCAAATCCAAATACTTTGTTGCTCGCCATGAGCTGGTTGGAAAAGATTCTTTCTTTTGCTTGCCTAAAATACAAGCTTCACACTTGGAATTTTCTTTCTTTAAAGTTTGTAAACCCTTCACCAAATATTGGGACTTAAGTTTCAAGAGACTATCAAAGTTTAAGTGACCAAATTGAAAATTCCATAATCTAAATGAAGACATTTCAGAATTCACTGTTGCTGCAACCTCTTGCTAACTTTGGATGACTTTCACATTCATTCTTAGTAACTTCCCATATTCATATCCAGTCATTATTGTTTTCAAGTTATCCTTCTTTGACTTAATATTCACCAAACCATCTTTCATGACGATTTGATGTCCAACTTGTCTGATTGTGACTAGGGATAACAAACTTTTCTTAAAAGTTGGTACATACCAAACATTTGAAATCCATTTTTCACCAATTCTAGGGAGAAAAACTTTCACAGAACCTTTTCCTTGAGGTATATGAATTGTATCATCAGCTAAATAAATGGGATTTAGTTGAACATATTTATAATTCCAAAAATAGTCTCTGCGATAAGTCATATGATGAGTATCCCCTATGTCCAATATCCAATCATTTTCAAATGAATCTACATGTTGAACTGCTGAAAAAACATATTCATATTGATCATCCTAGTAATCTTGATCCTCTACATATTGAGCTGATTGTTGAGAATTTGAATTTGATGTCTGCTTAAACTTTGGCAATTGATCATTGCTTGTAAGACAATTTGATGCATACTGACCCATCTTTAAACATCTTTTACATCTTACTTGACTGAAATTTCCGCCTCTTCCCGACTGTCCATTGATATTGGGAGGATTAATTTGAAAATTTCTTCTCTGATACCATGTTGAAAAAGTGTCCTCAGACACGTAATTTTATTAATAAGAAAAAAGTGATTACAATTTGAAGTGAGAACCCATAATCTACTCCTTAACATCACTTGAAGAAGGAGCTAGTTTATATAGCTCAACTCTAAACTAAAAAATAGGAGAACAACCAATCACATAATCACATGAGTATGATAGGTGTCCTTTACATAGAAGCTGGGTGTCCTTATCCTAACAAATTAGAATAAATTAATTTCTAAAAAAAATTATACTAGAAAATACTTAGACTATAGAACTTTAAGATTATGAGGCTAACAACATATACTTGGGTGGTAGGATATCTGTTCAAAATTGGGCTAGATCAGGTAATAAGAATATGTATAAGAGAATATGAAGTACATGATATCCTCCATGCATGCCATGATGAACCATGTGGAGGACACTATGCAACAAAAAGGAAAACCTACAAGATCTCACAAGCTAGTTATTATTGGCCAACATTACACAAATATGTTCAATAGTATACCTCTCATTGTGACAAGTGTCAAAGGATTGGGAAGCCTAACGAGAGAAATGAAATTCCCTTGTAGCCCTAGATATCGCTAGAACCCTTTGAAAAGTGGGGTATGGACTTTATAGGTCCAATTGATCCAACTTCAAGGTAGAAGAAGTACATACTAGTATGCACTGATTAATTTATCAAGTGGGTTGAAGTGAAGGAAATGCAAGATGCTACAGAGCAAAGAGTGGTTGAATTCCTACAATAGAGCATATTCTCAAGGTTTGTATATCCTAGAGAAATAGTCATAGACTAGGGAGCTTAGTTTACAACAAGGATCATTGAGAAAATTATGTAACAACACCATATCCGTCACATAAAATGAACACCCTATCATCCACAACCAAATGAGCAAGATGAAGTCACCAACATAGAATTGGAAAATATCCTCACCAGGACAATAAGCATGAACACAAAGAAATGGTCAAAGAAACTCATAGAAGCAGTATGGGCATACAATATCACATGGAATAATACCACAATGATTAAACTCTTCGAATTAATCTATTGTAAGAAGGCCATGATCCCTATTGAGTTTGAATACCTTACTTTCAGAACAACATTTGAATTAGACATGGATATTCCATCAACACAACAAGAGAGATTGAATCAACTGAATTCCCTAGATGAATACATGATGCAAGCACTCTTCAACATTGAAGGAGTGCAACTGCAAAATAAAGTTTGGCATGACAATAACATCAAGCATGATAAATTCAAGGAAGGAGACTCAACCCTATTCTTTTATTCAATATTCAATAACTTCAAAGGAAAATTGATGACTAGGTGGCTATGACCATATATAATTGAAAAATGTCACGACAATGGTTTAATTCAAATCAGAACCATAGATGAAGAAGACACTCCCTTGTTGTGAATGGATTTAGGCTCAAAATGTGTAATAATCCTTTGACAAGGGAGGAATTTACAGTCACAATGAAAGTGAAAAATTTGGATGTGATTGATAGTAGAGATACTCCCAATCCATCAAAATAATAAGGAGTGATATAGTAAAAAAAAAGAAGAGAAAATAAATAAATAAATTAAAAGATGAATAAAATACTTGGATGAAAACCTCATTGAGGCATCTAGGACATGTCTCTAATTGAAAGCCTCCATGGATGCAGTCTCAGACCTAATAAATAATTAAATTCCTCATCAGGAAAACCTCCTAGAGTCTTGATGAGGTAGGACATTGGTGAAAGACAACAATGACACCCTTGTCTTGAAGAAAAAAAAAGAAAAAAGAAAAAAGAAAATGAAATTATATAATGATGTTTCTATTTTGCAAGTACCAAAACACCCCATCTCAACAAGAATATGCACAAGAAGCAAAGGATTAGCAACAATGAGTTTATACAAGAATTCCAAATCAACTACAACAATAAAACAAGAGTAAGCATTTCATAAAGTGTTTTGCACATTCAATCATCATTTTCATAACAACACTTTCCATACTATCATACATAAGGTCAAACAAAAAAAAAAAAACTTTTCTCCCCTCCATTGCTTTACATTTTTCATTTTCCTAAAAATCATTTTCCCAAGAAAAAATGACCTACAGGATGATCTACAGAAAAACAAAAATTTCTACAGGGTCATCTTCAATAAAAGTATCTCATCTCTACAAAATAATTAGCATTATCTCATCTTTGAATTATTTGCAAGAAATACTACATGATCCCTTGCATCATACACGAAAAAATACAACAATAAGAAAAAGCCATTGCAAGGGATTTTACTCAATTCAAAGAAAATCTACAATAACAAGAGTTATCAAAATAGTCTTGCAACAAAGAAAAGTTGAAAATTCATTGCTTATTCATTCCTATAGGAAATTTCGTTCTTGTATATTAATTACAACAACCTACATAAACACTTCAAATCAACATGAAACACATACAACATGACCAACAAACAAGGAAAGATCCTAAAGGTAATCCTAAGGGCATTAATACAAATTCCTTCTCTCTCTACTTTTCATTTTGCAACATAAAAAACATTCAAAATACATCATATTACTCATGGTCAATATTTAAAGTAATGAAAAGGCGACACAAATGAGGTCATCCTCGTACATCACATCGAGGGGGAGCATAATTCGTGGTTTAACTCATGATGAAATAAGTGACACATCCGATGAGATGGAAAATCATTCAAACTGAACTTAAATATTATGGCAGCGCGAGGTAATAAGTATGTAGTTATCATTTTGAAAGATGGAGATAAGACATGTTAAATATTGAAATTTGCACTCATAAGTGAGATTAAAGAATGGTGGTCATGGTTCTCGAGTTTATACAAAGCGCCATGAGTCTTTAGCAACAAAGCAGAACAAGCACACAATCCAACATAAGGGGTTCACGTCAGGAAAGGAACAAAGAACAAAGACTCCAGGGTTCTCTACAGGAAGGTAGCACAATTAACTATTTAGTTTTTTCTCTCCTCACAAGAATTTGCTCATGAATATCATTGCTATTACTATCTTATAGCTACACTATCTCGTTGTTTAATTGCTTGATAAAAATTACATGGCTGAATTACTTGTTGGGTTTGCATGGTTAGAATTACACAATCATGTATAATTTACTCAACAAAACCCTGGCTCTCTTGACCCATTTGAGGAATCCATGCTGTATTGAATACCCCATTGATGGTGTTTTAAGAACCATTGTTTTTAGTCATCTAATTTCTTACATAACCTTCCTTGAAGAACAAAGTCATCCAAAAATTTCTTGTACTCTGCCTTCTACAAGAATATTCCATAATTCTGTAGAGCTTCTCTTCTCCTATAAAAGTCCCACCTGTGCACATAATTATTTTTCTATATCATTGGGTGACTGTATTAGAACATCATGGGAGATGGTTTCAAGAGGATGGAACCCACTAATCCCTCCAAAATCTATGATAACCCTGACATTGTTGAGATTTTCCAAAGGAACAATTGGCTAGGTTATTTTGAAAGGTTAAGAGGCTTTGATGATGAGATAGCCTTAGAATTTTCACTTAATTTCCAAAATATTCAAGGTCAGGAATACATAACTACAGTAAGAGGTTTGGATATTAGAGTGGATGAATCCTTCATCAACATAATATCCAACTTACCAATGGGCCTCCCATGGGACAAGGAAGAAATATAGGAGGCCACTAATGCTAAGAAATTGTTTTTCCACAAAAATGAGAGACACCAAGAAGACAAAAATGGGATAAAGAGTGAGACCCTTCCTCATACTTGGCCATAAGTGGCCTACCATATCATAAAGTATATTACTTATGAGGGGAGGATGAGTGTAGTATATGTTGGAGAAATTACTATTTTCGACACACTAGTGGGAGTTAATTGACTAGTTCTGTTTTAGACTTTCTATTTTTACCATCACTATTATGTTATTATGCATGCATGCATTCTGCTATTATGAATGTTCTTTCATATATGAGTGTATTACACTCATTCATTGTATCATATTGATCATCATCTATGTATCAATGATCAACTCATTGGAGCAGTGTGAATATATTTTCTCATTCTTCCATATTGAATCTCTCTTCCTTTCTTGATAAGTTTTGTTTGCACCTTCTTTATCTAGATCTCATGTGAAAGTTTTGATGAAACATTGACATGGTATCAGAGCTACGTTGTTTGGAGAAATCCAAACAAGCCAAAGAAGAGGAAAATCAAATTTTCGGTGAGAAAAATTCGTGTAACAGAGAGTGTCATAACCTTTCTTTGTTGAAAAGTGCGACAAGATTGAGTTGTCTCACCCTCTCCTTGTCGAAAGGTGCGACAGTCGCAGACACACTTAAGAAATTGGAAATTTCTTAACATTGTTGTGCCAATTGTTTCACTGATATGGAACTTATTGCACCCTAGACACACATAGGGGGAGACAATTCCAGTTGTCGCACTTTATCCTATAGCTAGGGGCTGATACTGTCTCTTTGTGTGTGAAGGACATGCGTGATATCCTCTTAAAATATTAATTTTTGAGGAAAATACCCACAAGAGAAGTAATTTGACCCATTCTGCAAGTGGGTTTTCAACCGTTTGGCGAAATGCCTCACCATTTTCTCAGAAATGAAGCCGAAAGATTGCCTCCTGAAAATGATACATATTTTTCACTTAAAATGCCCTTTCTGCAGTGATTTCTCAGTTTTTCACTTGCATATTGAGAGTAAAATTTTAGGCGTTCTCAGACACAGTGGGAGATATGGATACAACACCTATTCTACAGTCAAACTTGGTGGTAATCCTCACACCATACAATTATTTTGATTGGAATTCGAAGGCAAAATTCCAACTTAGAAGGAAAGGAATGTACAACTTGACGACGAGGACAGAAACATAACCTACATCAACAATTGAGAAGACCATATGGGAGAACCGAAATGATGAAGCCACATGAATTCTTCTTGAATTGATATCATCTAATTTATGGTTTCATGTTGTCGCATGCAAGACTCCAAGTGAGATTTGGACCACCTTGGAAAGTCTGTTTGGAAAACAGGATGAGATGAGAGGTCATATGCTTGAGGTAGAGTTGAATACTTTGGATCCTAAAAGTTTTGATAATATACATGATTTATTTAATAATTTTGAATCTTTGATATTGAGCTTAGCATCTTGTGGTATTGATAATTATAAACAAGTGGACCAACTTATTCTAACAACATTGGCCAAGCTAGGACCAAAATATGTTGTCCATGTTTCCACTTTCCATTCTGGAAGATATCTCATGGGAACAATTGGAAGATGCCTACGATGGATCAATTCATTGATTCTCTCACACATGAGAAGGAAAAAATCATTCATATGGGCCTAATCAGGGATCCCAAATCACATGCACTCACCATGCCTGATGGAAAGGGATCATCCAAACATAACAGAAAGGAGAAAAAGAATGAGAAGGAGAGATATTCCAAACCCTTCAACGATTCTTTAGGTTCCAAAGACTCTTCATATTCCAAGAACAAGCAGAAGGGAAAGAGTGCACTTACTGAAATAAACCAAATCATGAATAATCTACATTCATGAAGAAGCAAATCGATCTTATGGCACAGGTACTTCAACAAAACAACCTTGGAAACTTCATTCCAAAAGGAGTCAAGAAGAAGAAGGAAGAAGGTCATGCTCCTAATAAAGGTAATCATCATGCTCTTGTCGCAATTAATTCCTCATATGATTCATGGACTATAGATTATGGCGCATCACATCAAATGGCAATGAAAAGGGAAGTTTTTACTTCTTTGAGTCCATGCTTAAGAACTCCTATTCTCATGGGGGATTATACTCCAGTAGCAGTAGCAGGAGAGGGAAGAGTGGAACTTCATAATGACAATTTTGAGAATGTTTTACATGTTCCAAATCTTTCTATTAATCTTCTCTTAGTTTAGCAAATCACTCAGAAAGGTAAAAAGGTTGAATATACATCAGATTCAATTTCTCTACTTGACATGCATGACAATTCCATTATTGAAATTGGTGAGGTGGTTCACAAATAAAGGTTGTATAAATTCACTAAGTTTTCTGAAGATGAATCCTCTTTTCTACTTACTCTTAAGGAGAGTACTTTTCATACAACTTTAGTTCAACATGCAGATACGCTTATGCTTCCATCAGTTTCAGACATCATAGATGATTCCAGACACTCAGATTATGTACATGGAAATAAGCAAGTAGTACAACCAGATAAGAAGACAATGATGAAGCTTCAGAAGATGCCCAATAAGGAACATAGCACACTTCAGGTAGAAAGAAACCTTGCAGTTAATCCATTGTATTCGAGGAGGAATCAATCTCAACATGAGGAGCCTTCTCATGTATTTTCATCTTCTGAACCTACGATGCCCATGCATTGCTATATGGTTTAATATTCTGATCCACAGCTCTACAGTGAGGCTATTGGAAATCCAATATGGCAAGTAGCCATGCATAAGGAGAATGAATCACTCCTAGAGAATCATACTTGGGATTTGATTTCACTTACACCAGAAAGGAATATTTTCAGGCGCAGATGGGTCCACAGGATCAAGAGGTACAAGGCTAGACAGGTTTCCAAAGGACTTCATTAGATCCATAAATATTTCTACAAGAATTTCAGTGAGTAGAAGTTTCAGACTTTTCGGGATCATCTTGGAGTGAAGAACACAATTGCCTAGTAGCTGCATTTTCTTCTTTTGATACATTGTCTTTTGAGGGGGGGTTTTGTTCCCACATGGTTTTCCCTCTTTCCTCATTTTTATTCAGTGTTCATTAGTTTAATTGTACATGAGTACCTAATATGTCCTAGTAGTCGGGACTCATTTTTACTCCATAGTGATGTTCAAGGGGGGTGTTGGAGAAATTACTATTTTCGACACACTAGTTCAATGTGAGTTAACTAACTAGTTCTATTTTAGACTTTCTATTTTTACCATCACTATTATGACATTATGCATGCATGCATTCTGCTATTATGCATGTTATTTCCTATATATGAGTGTATTCCACTCATTCATTGTATCATATTGATCATCATCTATGTCTCAATCATCAACTCATTGGAGTAGTGTGAATATATTTTCTCATTCTTCCATATTGAATCTCTCTTCCTTTCTTGATAAGATTTGTTTGTACTTTCTTTAGCTAGATCTCCTGTGTAGGTTTAAATGAAACTTTGACAATATATGCCTATCATTTAGGATCTTTCATCAATTGTGGAATTGTTACAATCAAGAACCAACCAAAAATCTCAACCTTCCTTACTTCCTCCTTCAATCCCTGAAGGAGATGAGTGCCAAGGTGAAGAAGAGGAAACATGAGTTTTTGGCTCACCATGAACTCATAAAGTTAATAATATCAGATGTCATGAGGAATATGAAACATAGAATTCTTTGGAAAACTTTGTAGATATGGACAAGCAATATTGTTTTGAGATACATGCATATATGATGCAACAAAGTCAAGAGAAAGGAGAAGAAGAAAAGGTTGAAAAGTCTAAGAAAGAAAGCATACCAAGATATTCAAGGAAGTAGGGAAATAAGAAACTAAAAGTAGAAAAAGAGGAAAAATAAGTGGATGACACTTTGGAATCACTAAGGAAACCATTCATCTTGAACCATTTAAAAATCACAAGTGTTGAACCTGTTCAACCAAGAAGAAGGAGATCTTGCAGGATAAAAAAAAATCCAAAAGAAGGGGAGTCCAAAGTTGATTACTCCTCTCTCCACTCTAGTCTAAATTGAGGAAATTAAGGACTCCCCTAGCCTAGAAAAAATACAAAAATCAAAGATAAAATCACCTCAAAGAGAAAAAAAACCCCAAGGAGAGAAGGCATTGCCAATAGAGGAAACATCCAAGACCAAAACACCAAAAAAACATCTCCTCTATGATACCTTGCTAGAATTGGAAAAATCTAAAGTTGAAGCCATAAAGTGGAAACAAATGGTAGAAAGAAATAAGGGGAAATAAAAGGAAGAGGCCCCTGGAGATTTGGATAAATAACTTTAGCACCTACAATAAAATTTTCAAATAATGACAATGCAGAAGGTGGAGTACATTCAGAGGCTCCAGATAGAAAATCAGAATTTGAAAAAGAGATTGGATGAAGCTAAGAAGGATATGTCTATTAAAAATTAAAGGATATAAATTATGGAATCTTCATTAGAGACCATGGCCAAAGTATCCCTGAAGTTGTTGGACTGTAGACAATCAGCTAGAGTGTATTCCTTGTTGCTCAAGGAACAATGGCATAATAATCATATTTCAAGTCTAGCTCAATAAGTGAGATTTAACATAGAAACACCTAAAGAATTCCTAGATACTTATCAGGGTTTCAATATGGAAGAGAAAGCCAACATGTGTGAATTGTTTTTCCACAATATGGTCCTCCCTCACCCCTACAATTGGAACCCAAATCCATATGTAGGGGATGATAAAACTATGGATTTTGCATCATGGTTGAGGAATGAAGAATTGAGGGAAACATATTTGAAGAGGTATAAGGAGGAGGAACTTCACAATCCACTCTATATTAGGGATGAAGCCACAAAAACAAGAGAAGTCATAGCAACCTTTCCTCAGAAAAGGAGGTAGCCCCAATCTGGGAAGCCAAACAAGTAGAAGAAATGGCACATCTGGAAGACACCTTGAGGCTCTTGGGTGTGGAAGCAACAAAGCCTTTCCATAGGATATTGAACTCTTTGCCTCACAACCTACAGATAATAGAACCTCACTCTTCAAATTCATTACAAGTTGTATTTCTCATAACACCTTGGTATAGGGAGACAATGAGAAAACTCAAGACCAAGTGGATTGGGTTAAAAATGAACCCCCCTCTCCTCCTTCCGCTTGCACCAATGAATGATATAAATATAGATAAGGAATAGGAAGAGTGGGAAGAGATAGTAAAAATAAAGGGATATCATGAACAACAAGTCATTACTAGGTACACAGCATAAGATACCACGAAGAGGCACATTGAGCAGTATAACAATGGACATCAGTAGAATATTGAAAAACAACAAAAAAACATTGAGCAACAACATAACAATGAACAAAAATTCAGTGAGGAGAAACAACATAACAATGAACAAAAATTTAGTGAGGAGCAAGAACAACAGTAAGAGAAATAAGACACAATTTTGTTGCACAAGGATGTGCAAGATTTTCAGTTGGGGGTATGATGGGCCCCTACATTGCCGACATATTAGTTTCTTTGTTTTGAAATCAAGTTTAGTTTCTTCTTACAACCCAATGTATTTATTTTCATGCAATTATATTATGTTATTCTTTACTGCATATCGATTAGCTATTTTTCAAATTGGCGTGATTCCATTTATGAAAGAAGATTAAAGTTTTATTCATGCAATTCAAATTTCCTGCACAAGTTATAATTAGATTGCATGCATTAAGTCCTCGATCCGTTTCAAACCTGGGCTATTGTCAGTGCACTCTGCATATACTTTTAACAACACCTATAAAGTTTGTACGAGCCCTGGGTTGACAACTAAAGTAACAAGCTAAGGAAACATGACCCAAATGATTTTCAGCATGAAATGAGAGTGGAGATATAATAAAGAAATGTACAAAGATATCTCAGATATCCAATAATATAACAAATATATATCAGAGATGCAACCATAAACACAGATATACAGTAATACACAATTTATATTAATGAGCGAAATGTACAAAACTGTAGAAATACAGAGTGAAAGACTTGCTAGAATGGTGGTAGCTTATCTCTGAGAAGAGATGTGACGACTACTCACATTCGCAAGAAGATGGTTACAATGAGGCTCTCCAATAATTTTTACAATAAACAGGAATGCCAAAACCCTGTAAATCCAAAAACCTAATCTTAGGAGATGAAGTGCCAAAAATCATGTGGGCCTCGTTGGGGTAAATTAGTACATCAACTTCCCGGGGTCGTAACTTTTGCATACCATATTTTTTTTAGGCGCACGATAGCCTGTTGGAAAGGTATATCAAAGGAATACACATGTTGCCTTCACCCTCTAGCTAAAGTCTACAAATTGACCATGGTTAGCCCTAAAAACTTTGTTTAGGGCCTCAAAACAACCCCGAAAGATTGAGACTCGAAAACTAGAAAAAAAAACTGCCAAACTGAAAAACTGCTAAAATGGGCCAGTTGGAATAGGTGGGAGGAAACCAACACCCATATAGATCAATCCTCCCCCCTTAGGAAGCAATGATATCCATTACTTTGAGTTCCCAGGGGAGAGGAGAAAGCGATTTCTGAATCTGAATCTTGGTGAGATGCTTGCCTTGCTGGAGACATTGCGCTGCTTGGTTTGTGGAAGGATGTTACGAACCTGTTATTGATGGGGTTGAATCTATTCAAACAATCGAGCTATATGAGATGACTATGTGAAAAATGAATATTTTCTCTTTGATGCAATATTTTCGACCTGCTTCTGTTGGATAGAAGGTGCTTGGACCGAGGCTGTAGTGGTTGTAGTCCTTCTGTTCACCTTTTGAACAAATTGTTAAGAAGCTGAATTTTTTAGTATGATATACTACCTTATGACATTGTTTAGGTGGGATAGTAGTCAGAACTGTTAGAAAAACAGGACCGCGGAGCAATAAAATAAAAAAAATGCAGAAACAAAACACAGAAGACACAGATTTACATGGTTCACCCAGTGTGGGCTACGTCCACCAGAGAAATTGCCAAGTCCTTCCTTTATTATTATCCA
>ML778230.1:1018907-1037513 GCA_009831015.1 Picea engelmannii | reverse complement strand
CGCAGAGGGGGTACCCCCCCTCTGCACTCCCCTGCGTGGAAGAGTGTACATACTTCTGGGGTGTAAATACTTCATGGGGTATAAACACGGCTGAAAGCAAGGACCTCTGAATCAGGAAGATAATCAGGCTCCACAACCAACAAGAACTACCTCTGGTATCTTGTAGAGATGACCCCCCAGAGTAATAATGGCACTACGGGGTCGCGACTCATAAATAGCATGGCGCTTCCACATATATGGTTGGCCCAAAAGTACATCACAGACATCCAGTGGCGAAAAATCACATAATATCTCATCCTTGAAGGGCTGGATGCCATATGATAATCAACACTATTGGCTGACACAAAGATCTTGTCCTTGGCGAAGCCACCTGATGTTTTATGGATGCAGGTATGGTGTAGTTGACAATCCCAACTGTTTGATGACCTCTGCTGAGATGAGGTTCTTCTGGCTCCTGCTATCAACAATAAAATGCAGTGGGGTCCCCTTCACCCACATTTGTAAATGAAAAAGGTGCTCCCTTTCTTCATGATCTGCTGGTTCTTCTGGTTGAATTGTTGCAGTCACAACAATAGCAAGGGGGTATGCGTCGATGATTTGTATTCTACCAATATTTTCTGAATCAAATTCTAAATCATGGTTCGAATCCTTGTCTTTGATCTCATCCACCAATGACTGTTTTGAGCGACATATCGGTGTTGTGCCAGGGGCATTTGTGGAAATCACACCACTTTCCAGTGTCCTTCTTTGTCTTTCCATTACACTTCTTTTCCTTTGTCTTGGACTGGTTTTCTGAAGGTTGGTTGTTAGGGCCATCTTTACCATACTTTGGTTGTTGCAGATTTGTAGACTCTAACTCCTTCTTGTTCTGATGCTTAAATTTCTACTCAATTTTAACAACATATCCATAAGCCGCACCCATTAATGAGATGTCTAGAAAATCCATTTCAGTTTGGATGTATTTGTGTATATCGACTCGATATTTCAGAAACATATGTCACTTAGAGTCTTTGATACCCAACTTGGTGCGCAAGGTATGGAAGGTGTTTGTGAACTATGGCACTTCTTGGCCCCTCTCTCGCTGCAGTGTGGTCCATCTCATGTACTGGTCGTCATAGTTGCCAATAGGGTAATTTTTTTCCTTGACTGCATCCACAAAAAAATCCCAAATGGGCTTGGTCTCATATATTCCAGACTCCTCTGTGGAAATTTTCTCCTAGTAAGTTTCCCACCAATGTTTGACATGGGGGATATCCTTAAGGAGTGAGAAGCTGATATTTTCCTTGTCAAAGAAATTATGAACATAGAAATAACATTCTAGTAGATTTAACCATTTTTTTAGGGAATCTGCATCTATTTGTCCTTCAAATGCGGGAATATCAAAATTTACTTGTACCTTGAAAGGTGAGGTTCCTCCAAAGTGGCCGCTTGATGAAGACTTTCCGCTTGTTATAGGCAGGTGTTGAAGGACGTGGGAAAAATTCTCCATCATTTTATCCCTCTGTTGTGTGAGAGCTTGCTCAAGCAATAGATTAATAGAATCTTCTGCTCCGCCATTTTTATTTTGTTTCACCATGGAGGGTTTCTTGGGCGTGTGAGAGAAATTTTCCTCAAGAGAGACAAGCTTGAGACCCAACTTTCTATACTCGGACCTTGTCGGGGACATGCATTGAAAAACGATCAAGAGAAGCCTACTCTGATACCACTTATCCATATTATTTTCGGCAAGAAATGAGAGCGGAGATATAATAAATAAATGTACAGAGATATCTCAGATATCCAATAATATAAAACAAATATATCAAAGATGAAACCATAAACACAGAGGTACAGTAAAACAAAATTTCTATTAATGAGTGAAATGTACAAAACTATAGAAATACATAGTGAAATACTTTATAGAATGATGGTAGCTTATCTCTGAGAAGAGATGTGAAGAATACTCACATTCGCAAGAAGATGGTTACAATGAGGCTCTCTAAGACTTTGTACAATAAATAGGAATGCCAAAACCCTAGAAATCCAAAAACCTAACCCTAGGAGATGAAGTGCCAAAAGTCATGTGGGCCCCGTTGGGGTAAGTTAGTACATCAACTTCTTGGGGTCGTAACGTTTGCATACGATCTCCGTTTTAGGTGCATGATATCCCATTGGAAAGGTATATCCGAGGAATACAAATGTTTTCATGACACTTTGTCTAAAGTCTACACTATTACTATGGAAATCCCTAAAAACACTATTTAGGGCCTCAAAACAGCGATGGAAGTTCGGGACCCAAAAACTAGAAAAAGACTGCCAAAATGAAAAAATGCCAAAATGAGCCAGTTGGAATAGGTGGGAGGCCACCGAAATATATCTATATCAATCCTTCCCCCTTGGGAAGAAATGGTCTCCATTGCATTGAATTCTCGAGGGAGAGGGGAAAGCGATTGCTGAATCTGAATCTTGGTGAGATGCTTGCCTTGCTTGAGACGTTGCACTGCTTGGTTTGTAGAAGGATCTCAAAAACCTATTGCTAGTGGGGTTGAATCTGTTCAACCATTCAGGCTACATCATATGACTGTGTGCAGAAGGAATCTTTGCGCTTTGCTACAATATTTTCGACCTGCTTATGTTGGATAGAAGGTGCTTGGACTGAGGCTACAATGGTTGTAGTGTCTTTCTGTTCACCTTTTGAATAGATTGTGAAGAAGATAAATTTTGTATTAAGAGATACTACCTTGCGACACTATTTAGGTGGGATAGTAGTCAGAACTACCTCTGGTATCCTATAGAGATGACCCTCTCAGAGTAACAATGACACTACGTGGTCGAGACTCATAAATAACATCGGGCTTCCAGATATATGGCTGGCCCAAGAGAACATTACAGACATCCAACAGGGAAACATCACATAATACCTCATCCTCGAAGGTATGAATTTCGTATGTGTTTATTATTTGGGTTGGTTGTCATTGATGTCAACCCTTGCAAAAATTCTGATAGCAAATTCTGGTAGCACAAAGGTTTGGGTAATGGACCCAAATTTGTTTGATGTATAATGGTATGAGTTTTAATATATTTGAAGGTAAGACTATTCTATATGGATAGTACATGTCATTCCATTTCCGGTGGTATGTGGAACGTCACATAACTTCTCACGGTTAGAGAGTTATGGCCATGTGAAGTTGGAGAACCCTCACGAGTCATCTAGAAGCCCCAAAAGGTCAAAGTAGTCAAAGTGGTTGAAAAGAAGAAATTATTTAAATAATAAAGTGAAGTGATGAGTGTACTATGAGTCAAAGTGGATACAAAAGAAATGATTTAAATAATAAAATTAATGGATAAATTACTAAGTGAACAAGTGGTTAGAAGTGGGTTAACCCTAAAATAAGGAAAGTGGTTTAAGATGGTTAGAAAGTAACCCCTTGAGGAAGCTACATAAAAGTATAAATAAGAGGCAAGGGTATCTCATTTTAATTACACTTGAGCATATTGAATATCTACAAGTGACTAAGGAAACCAAAGGATATATAAGGATAATTTTAGAGGGAAGGTGAAGTAGAGAAGCCTTTGAGTATCTTCGATAGAAACTCAGAGTAATTTCTACTCCAAAATTAATTCTTTTGAATGCTTATCTTATATGTCTTAGATTTACATGAGGAAGAACCATAAAGAGGATAGTTTAGGTTGGGAGATCAGTTTCAGGAAGAGTTCAGTAAGGGGGAGAAGTCCCAGATGGAAAGATACCTTTGCCATTGATGACAAAAGGGGAGATATTTATCAGATGCAAAGGTAAATTCTTGGAGAAAGAGCACAGAGGCATGGTTCCAGGGGTAGTGATGGTCACAGGGGGAGCATGATTGATATGAATTTAGTATTGCATCATAGTGTTTCCATCAATTCCAAATGGGGAGATTGTTGATTATTTGGGTTGGTTGTCATTGATGTCAACCCTTGAAGAAAGTCCGATAGAAAATTACGGTAGCACAAAGGTTTGGGTAATGGAACCAAGTTTGTTTGATGTATAATGGTATGAGTTTTAATATTTGAAGGTAATACTATTCTAGATGGATATTACATGTCATGCCATTTACGGTGGTATGTGGAACATCACATAACTTCTCACGGTTAGAGAGTTATGGCCATGTGAAATTGGAGAACCCTCATGAGTCATCTAAAAGCCCCAAAAGGTCAAAGTAGTCAAATTGGTTGCAAAGAAGAAATTATTTAAATAATAAAGTGAAGTGATGAGTGTACTAAAAGTCAAAGTAGATACAAAAGAAATTATTTAAATAATAAAATTAATGGAGAATTTACTAAGTGGACAAGTGGTTAGAAGTAGGTTAGCATGGTTGATGCATTCGTTGATGGTACAGGTTGAGGTACAGGTTGGTGCATGGTTGATGCACTTGTTTATGGTATAGTTTGATTGCAGGTTGTTTGGTACAGGTTGGTACATGTTGTTTGGTGCAGATTGATTGGTACATGTTTACAACAGTATATCTCACAGTGATAGTGTGACAGTGGTTCCATCATTCTACTTATATTTTAGGGCGGTTGGACGGGTCAAGTACAGGTGGTTGTAGCCACCTTTTGGTTGTAGTCGGAGAACATAGGGGGTTGTAGCCTCCTTCTGGTTGTAGCTAGAGAATTGGGGAGTTGGAGCTTCCCTCAAGTTTTAGCCTGGGAAACTAGGGGGTGGAGCCTCCTTTCACTTGTAGCTAGAAAACAAAGGAAGTTGGTTCTTCCATTGAATGTAATTCTTAAACACATATAAGAAAAAACATTCCATGGTTTTCTCCCACTTTGGGGTTCCACGTAAAAACATTGGTGTACTATGTATGTGTATGATTTCTCATTTGTTCATTATTTGTTCATTATTTCTTTACGTAAGAGGCAGAAGTTGACTACCGAGAAGAATTGTTGAGTGCCATAGAAGTTATAAGAAGAGGAAAGAAGAAAAACAAGAAGCTACAAGTAGAACTAGACAAGAAAGAAGGCACTCAGGAACTAGAACAAATGATCATGAAATTGAAGGTTCAAATAGAAGAAGATAAAAGATTTGAAGAAGAACTCAAAGAACAGTTAGAAGAAAGAGACATGATCATTGGAAATTTGGAAGCAGATATTGTCACATTGAGAAAAGATCTTCAAAAGAAAAATATGCAGAACAACTCAAAATTTCTAGATGACATTATCAACAGTCAAAAGCCTTATCATGACAAGTTTGGACTAGGATACAATCAGACAGAAAAGGGATCAAGATCGAAAGCAATATAACAAGAAACATACCCAAAAATCTATGCAGAAATAATCAAAGGGTATAGAGAGATCTATAAGGAAGATTACAAATACACTCCTTCATCGAGAAGATTCAGACTTCAGAATCAACGACCAACATGTTTGAATCATAGAGAATAAGCTACAACATGTTTGAATCATTGAGCATTGAAGTGGAATTCTACAAGTGAAACAAATTTGGACACATGGCCAAAGATTGTAGAATGACAGTCCCTCCTAGAGAACCACAACAGAACAACAACAGTCATAGATAGGAACCTCAAAAGAGAACATATATAAGAAAACAAAATCAGTATAACAATGAAGAATGCACACTCTCTCTACAATATAAGCATAATAAACGTGGATGGTATGTTGACAATGGCTGTTCAAAACACATGATAGGTGATAAAGACAGGTTTCTTACATTAAGAAAGAAAAAATATGGATCAGTCTCCTTTGGAAATGATGATTAAGCTAAAATCATTGGAAAATGCATAGTCAAAATTGGAAACAAGAATACCAAGGCCGAACATGTTCTACTAGTAGGAGATATGAAACATAATCTTCTAAGTGTGATTCAAATGTGTGACCAAGGTCATAAAATTACTTTCGATTCACAAAAGTGCGAGATAAGAAAATAAGTTTCATGAAAATTGATTGCAACAACTGCAAGAACTTTAAACAACATATATGTATTAAGTGAAATTGGAAATGAAAAGTGTTGTTTAGGAAAGGAAGATGAATATTGGCTATGGAACACAAGAATGGGTCACATACACTTTGATAACCTTGTCAAAGTCATAAAAAAGGAAGTAGTTATAGAAATTCCCCAGATCAAGAAACCAACCAACACTTTATGCAAGCATTGTCAACAAGGAAAGCAAACAAAGAATAGGTTCAAATCAAAGGAATATTCAACTACAAGACCACTTGAAATTGTGCATACTAATCTAGTTGGACCAACTACAACAAAGGGTTTAAAAGGTGAGAAATACTTTATGTTATTAGTTGATGATTATACAAGAATGAATGCAATTTTCTTTATCAGGAATAAGTCTTAAGCTTTTGAAAACTTCAAGGTCTACAAGGAAATGATTAAAAATGAAATGGATTCAAAAATCAAATGTTTGAGATATGATAATGGAGGAGAGTTCACTTCAAAGGAATTTATGGAATACTGTAGCAGTCATGGAATAAAAAGGCAATTCTTCGTTGCCAGGACACCTCAAAAAAATGGAGTTGTCGAAAGAAAGAACAAGACAGTATAGGAAATGGCTTGAACAATGCTATTGGATTCCAAATTGATAGATATTTTTTGGACACATGCAGTGCATACAATAGTTCACATTCAAAATAGATTAATTCTTAGAAACAACACTGACAAAACTCCCTACGAGTTATGGAAAGGAAGACCAACAAATGTGAATCACTTTAGAGTATTTGGAAGCAAATGCTACATCAAAAGAGAAGATGGAAGAATGAAAAAGTTTGACTCTCGTGTGGACAAATGAGTACTTGTTGGTTACTCAAGTACAAGGAAAAAATACAAGTGTTACAATCTAAGGTTGAACAAAGTTGTGGAAAGCATCAATGTAACAATTGATGAAATAGGTGGACGAGAATTAAAGGAAGAAGAAAATAAATCAATGGAACAACTTTATGAAGAAGAGGAGAAGATGAAGAAGTAGAAGGGGAAGATGAAGAGAATCATATAGAAGTAGAAGAGAAAGTTCAAAAAGTGCCTCCAAAGAGACCTAGCAAATGAGTACAGAAGAATCATCCTTCAGATCAGATTATCGGAAATAAAGATGTAGGAGTTGAGACTAGAAGAATAATCCATTCACCAGAGCAAATGCACCTAGCACTCTTATCTACGATTGAACCAAACAATTTTGAAGAGGCCAGCAAGGATAAATTTTGAAATAAGGCCATGGATGAATAATTGGATCAAATAGAGAAGAATGACACTTGGGAATTGGTTCCAAGACCAAAGAATAAGAATTTAATTGTCACAAAGTGGGATTTCATAAATAAATTGAATGAACATGGACAGGTTACAAGGAACAAATCTAGATTGGTATGTAAAGGATACACACAGGTTTAAGGAATCAACTTTGAAGAGACATTTTCCCTAGTTTCTAGAATGGAAGCAATCTGATTGATTTTAGCTTATGCATGCTCCAAGAATATTAAAGTGTATCAGATGGACGCGAAATCAACTTTTATGAACGGGGAATGTTGAGAATAAGTCTACATTGAACAACCAGAATGATTTCAATTGTCAGAGAACGCAGATTATGTGTGTAAATTGAAGAAAGCCTTGTATGGTATAAAACAAGATCCTAGAGCATGGTACTCTAGAATAGATAAATATCTACAACGGGCAGGGTTCAGAAAAGGAAGTGCAGACAAAAACCTCTACATCAAGGTAACTCAAGATAGTATTTTATTAATTGAAGTTTATGGTGATGATATTATTTTTAGAATTACTGATGACAGGTTAAGCCATAAATTTGCAAAGGATATGCAAAATGAATTTGAAATGTAATTACTTGGAGAACTATCCTTCTTTCTCGGTCTTCAGATATGTCAAAGCAACCAAGGAATTTTTATTTCTCAAACTAAGTATATCAGAGAAATGATAAAGAAGTTAGGAATGGAAGATTGCAAACCAATTACCACTCCTATGCAAACCAGTTACAAGTTGAGAAAAGATGATGATTCAAAGTAAACAGACCAGAGGAAATACATATCAATGATTGGTAGCTTACTATATGTGACAACATCCATACCAGATGTAATGCACGCAGTTGGATAGGTGACACGATTTCAAGAAGCACCAAAGGAATCACATGTCTTAGAAGTGAAAAAGATTTTCAGATATCTCAAAGGAACATAAGAGTTTGGATTATGGTATCAAAAAGGAAAGGATCTATCACTTATTGCCTACACAGATGCAGATTGGGCAAGTTGCATTGATGACCGATGAAGCACCAGTGGAGAAGTGTTCTACTTGGGTAAGTGTTTAGTATCTTGGCTAAGAAATAAACAATCATTAGTATTGTTATCTACAACTGAAACATAATATATTGCAACAACATAATGTTGTACATAGGTTCTATGGATGAAACAAATTTTGACAGATATACATATTGAGTATGATGAGCCCATTCCAATCTATTGTGATAACACAAATTCCATCAATATCTCAAAGAACCCGGTGATGCACTCCAAAGAAAAGCACATTCCAATCAAGTATCACTGTCTACGGGAACATGTTGCAGAGAAGAAAATCAAAGTTGAATATGTGGGAACAAAATAACAAGTGGAAGACATATTTACAAAACCGCTTCCAAGAGACGCCTTTGAGTATCTTTACCAGAGACTCAGAGTAATGTCTACTCCAAAATGAATGCTTTTGAATGGTTATCTTATATGTCTTAGATTTACATGAGGAAACACCATAAAGAGGACAGTTCAGGTTGGGAGATTAGTTTTAGGAAGAGTTCAGTAAGGGGGAGCAGTCCTGGATGGAAAGATACCTTTTCCATTGATGACAAAGGGGGAGATATTTATTAGATGTAAAGGTAAATTCTTGGAGAAAGAGCACAGAGGCATGGTTCCAGGGGGAGCGATGGTCACAGGGGGATTATGAGTGATATGACTTCAATATTTCATCAGAGTGTTGCCATCAATTCCAAAGGGGGAAATTGTTGATTATTTGGGTTGGTTGTCATTGATGTCAACCCTTGAACAAATTCAGGTAGCACAAAGGTTTGGGTAATGGACCCAAGTTTGTTTGATGTATAATGGTATGAGTTTTAATATTTGAAGGTAAGACTATTCCACATGGATAGTACATATCATGCCATTTCTGATGGTATGTGGAACATCACATAAATTCTCACGATTAGAGAGTTATGGCCATGTGAAGTTGGAGAACCCTCATGAGTCATCTAGAAGCCCCAAAAGGTCAAAGTAGTCAAAGTGGTTGCAAAGAAGAAATTATTTAAATAATAAAGTGAAGTGATGAGTGTACTATAAGTCCAAGTGGATATAAAAGAAATGATTTAAATAATAAAATTAATTGAGAAATTACTAAGTGGACAAGTGGTTAGTAGTGGGTTAGCCCTAAAATAAGGAAAGTGGTTTAATATGGTTAGAAGGTAACCTCTTGACGAAGCTACATAAAAATATAAATAAGAGGCAAGGGTCTCTCATTTTAATTACACTTGATCATATTGAATATCTACAAGTGAATGAGGTAACCAAATGATATCTAAAGAGAATTTTAGAGGGAAGGTGAAGTAAAGAAGGCATAATTTCAAGGGAGGATAAATTCTTTTGATGATGCTTTCTAAGGTATGTTATTTACAGGTCATCTCACCATTTTCAAAATAACATTTTTTCTAGAATGATTCAGATTGTGAAATCTGGAGGCTATTGAGGAAACATATCAAAGTATCTTTGATAAAAATTTCAGCTTGTGGGTCATTTTATTTGTGGAGTTACACTCTGTGGAAAATAGGGTTTGTGGCTAGTCCCGAAACTAGTCTAAAAGAGGTGTTTAAGGTAAAAACATCATAAATTCTTCATAACAGATCCAAATTTAGTAAGACAAAATGTATTGGTTAGAGTATGGTCTGTAGTATTTTTTGTATTATTTTTCAGATCCATAAAACAAATATTCCGTGTGGGGCATGCTCTACAAGTTCACTCTCTATAATAAGCCAAAATTCAACAAGGTATGCCATTTTTTCTATAACTCCTTTTCTGAGAGGTTCCAAGTAGTGAAACCTGGAGGGATTACATAAAAGACATTGAAGAACCTTGTATACTATATTCAGATATTCATTCATTACATGTACATAGTTATGATTATTTCAGGTTAGGGTTGTTGACTAATCCAAAATTAGTCATGTGAGACTAAAGTAAAGTTTGATGAAAATGTTAGTCTCTTGTTGTTAAAGTTAAGGAAGGTTTGTAGGTATGTGATCATATACACCAGGGCTATTACAGAGTTAAAAATAGGATTTGGATGTTGAAATTGATGTGGGATTTTGGTTGAGGTACATGGTTGAGACAGGTAGCTGATGAGTTGGCACATACATTAGGTGTATAGTTGATGATGTTGGTACATATTTATGAGTCAAAATTTATGTGTATTTGATGCATGATTGGTACACATTTGGTGCATGGTTGATGCACTCATTGTACAGGTTGGTGCATTGTTGATGCACTTGTTTATGGTACAGGTTGATTACAGGTTGTTTTGTACAAGTTGGTATAGTTTGTTTGGTGCAGGTTGATTGGTACATGTTTACAACAATATATCTCACAGTGATAGTGTGACATTGGTTCCATCATTCTACTTATATTTTAGGGTGGTTGTACGGGGAAAGGACAATGGTTGTAGCCACCTTCCGGTTGTAGTCGAAGAACATAGGGGTTGTATCCTCCTTCTAATTATAGCCAGAGAATTGGTGAGTTGGAGCTTTCCTTACGTTGTAGCCTGAGAAACGAGGGGGTCGGAGCCTCCTTCCAGCTGTAGCTGGAAAACAAATGAAGTTGGTGCTTCCAATGAATGTAATTCTTAAAGACATATAAGAAAAATCATTCTGTGGTTTTCTTCCGCTTTAGGTTTCCACATAAAAACACTGGTGTACTGTGTATGTGTATGATTGCTCATTTCTTCATTGTTTATTTACTCTACAACTATTGGATGATAATGCTACATTGATATAACACTTTCATTTTATGGTTAAAAAGGATAAAAATTCTCTATTACTGATTCAACCCCCCCTCTCAGTAATCTAATAGTATGACAATCGACACTATTGGATGACACGAAGATCTCATCCTTGGAAAATCCACTCGATGTTGTATGGCTGCGGTGTGGTGTAGTCAACAATCCCAACTGTTTGATGAACTCTGCTGAGATGAGGTTCTTCTGGCTTCTGCTATCAACAATAAAATCCAATGGGGTCTCCTTCACCCACATCCGTGAATGAAAAAGGTGCCCCCCCTCTTCATGATCTATTGGTTCTTCTGGTTGAATTATTGTGGTCGTGACAATAGCAGTGGGTTCTGCATTGATGATTTGTCTTCTACCGATATTTTTTGAATCATATTCTGAATCATGGTTCATCTCCTTGTCTTTGATATCGACCACCAATGATTGTTTTGAGCAACATTAATCGGTGTTTTTCTAGGGGCTTTTGTGGAAATCACACCATTTTTCAGTGTCCTTCTTCGTCTTTCCATTACCCTTCTTTTCCCATGGCTTGGACTGGTTTTCTGAAGGCTAGTTGTTGGTTGTTGCGGATTTGCAGACCCAAACTCCTGCTTGTTATGGTGCTTACATTTCTACTCAATTTTAACAACATATCGATAAGAAACACCCAATGATGAGATGTCCAAAAAATCCATTTCAGTTTGGATGTATATGTGTAGAGCCCCATAGTATTTCAGAACTGGATGTCACTCAGAGTCTTTGATACCCATCTTGGTGCGCAAGGTATGGAAGGTATTGGTGAACTCCGACACTGCTTGGCCCCTCTCTTGCTGTAGTGTGGTCCATCTCATGTACTGGTTGTCATAGTTTCCAATAGGGTAATATTGTTCTTTGATCGCATCCACAAAAGAATCCCAAGTGGGCTCGACCCCATATATTCCAGAATCCTCTGTGGAACTTTTTTCCCAGTCAGTTTCCCACCAATGTTTGACATCAGGGAGAGACTTAAGGAGTGCGAAGGTGATATTTTTCCTGTCGGAGAAATTATGAACAAAGAAATATCCTTCTAGTGGATTTAACCATTTTTCTAGGGCATCTGCATCTATTTGTCCTTCAAATAGGAAAATATCAAAATTAACTTGTATTTTGAAAGGAGAGGTTCCTCCAAAGTGGTTGCTTGATGAAGATGCACTGGTTGTTATCGACAGGTGTTGAAGGATGTGGGAAAAATTCTCCATCATTTTGTCCCTCTGTCACGTGAGAGATTGCTCAAGCAACAGATTAATAGAATCTTCTGCTCCGTCGTTTTTCTTTTCTTCCACCATGGAGGGTTTCTTGGGCGTGCAAGATTGATTTTCCTCAAGAGAGATAATCTCGAGACCCAACTTTCTATACTCAGACCTCGTTGGGGACATGCACTGAAAAACGATCAAGAGCTGCCTACTATGATACCACTGATCCAGATTATTTTCGGCATAGAATGAGAGTGAAGATATAATAAATAAATGTATAGAGATATCTCAGATATCCATCAATATAACAAAAATATATGAGAGATGCAACCATAAACACAAAGATACAACAATACACAATTTCTATTGACGAGAGAAATGTACAAAACTATAGAAATATAGAGTGAAAGACTCGCTAGAATGTTAGCATCTTATCTTTGAGAAGAGATGTGAAGACTACTCACATTCAAAAGAAGATGGTTACAATGAGGCTCTCCAAGAATTTTTACAATAAACAATAATTCTAAAACCCTAGACATCCAAAAACCTAACTCTAGGAGATGAAGCGCCAAAAGTCATGTGGGCCCCATTGGGGTAAGTTAGTACATCAACTTCCCGGTGTCGTAACTTTTGCATACGATCTTCGTTTTAGGCACACAATAACCATTTGGAAATTTCTATCCAAGGACTACACATGTTTCCATAAAAATTTGGAAAAATCCTATAGTGTGACTGTGGCGAGCCCTAAAACGTTGTTTAGGGCCTCAAAACGGCCCCGAAAGTTTGGGACCTGAAAACTAGAAAAAAAATTGTCAAACTGAAAAACTGCTAAAATGAGCCAGTTGGAATAGGTGGGAGGCCACTTAAATCTATTTGGATAAAAAAAATAACATTATCATTGCTATTCTGAGGCCCACTATATGGAACAAGATACAATGTAAAATAATGGAATCCCCTCTCCTCCTAGTTCCCTAGTATTTAGCATAGGCCAATAATCATCTAGGGGTAGGTTTTTGATTTCATCAACCCTCAATTATGATAAGGTTTTGGATCTTATAGAATATTATTGAAAGTACATACGTGGCTATTACTATATGTGTGAGTAATGGGGGTTGACGTGGAATCCTATCATAATATGGTGGTCAACACTGTAGGTCAACTTGCGAGAGACACAATTTTTTCATATGAGCTCTGATTGACGAGAATTTTACATTGTCAGAAAGGTATCGATGTGTAGAATAGTGTTATGAGGTAATATCTATTACTTGGAAATTTTTGACCCAAAAAAATGTCATTTGATGCCTCAAAATGTCTCTAGAATATTCCATACCCAAATTTTCCAAACTAGGACCTGACACTAAAATGGCCCTATAAGTTGATTCCTCCAATTGTTTTCACTCTGAAAGCATCAAGATAGATGAAAAATATTATAACGATTCAATACATATCATACCTCCACATTTAGGGAGGATTTTGGTCCCCAAAATATTTGTTGAATGAGATGAGGAAACTTTTCCTCTACCTTGTCCTTGGAGTACCACTTTGCTTTTCCTGAAAGTTGTCCTTTCAACCCAATTTTTCAAAGGTTGTGCTTCCCCTAACTTGTAGTTCTATACCTCTTCTGCAAAACCATGTACTATTCCAACTCTTCCCGAGCATCTAGTGCTAATTCCTCTGTGGAAGGTAGGACCTACTCCTCTTCTTGATCCAACATGGAAGGCTCATAGAGTTTGAGATTCTCCACATTCACTACTAAGTAAATGCACATGTATGGGGGTAGACTAAGTCTGTAGGCATTATATCCCACCTTCCCTAATATATTAAAAGGTCCATATTGAAAATCCTAGATCTTCTTACCAAGACTCCATAGTCTTTCCTTGTTCAGCTATAACCAGACTCTATCTCCCACTTTGAATGACTTCTCAGTTTTGTGTTGATCATGTTTGGCCTTGTATTTTTCCTATTACTTCTTCAATGTCTCATGTACTTGCAAATGGATCTACCTACGTTTCTCAACAATTTTTTCTGCTCACAATGCATTTCAAGTTAGGTCCTCCCTCACTCCTTCTTATTGTCCATATACAACATCCAAGGGTGAAGGTGGAAAATACCCAAAGAATGTTTCAAAAGGTGACTTACCAGTAGAAGTGTGGACTTATCTATTATAAGAGTGTTTTATGTACATCATATTTTCATCTCAAGTATTCAGATGCTTCTGATTGTAACCACTCAAAAGCTACACCAAAGTACCGTTGATGACTTCTGTTTTCCCATATGTCTATGGATGGAGTGTTGTAGACCTCTTCAAATTAGTGTCCATATTCTCCCACAATGTAGGCCAAAATGTACTGGTAAATCTGGTATCCTTATATGAGATTATGCTCCTTGGTACCCCAAAGTGCACCTAGACTTGTTCAAAGAACATGTTTGTTGCTTCATGTCCTTTGATGGTATTTTTACAAGGCATGAGAATGCACATATTGCTGAACCTATCAACTACCACAAATATATAGTCATGTCCCTTCTTGGTTATTGGTAAACCTCCCACACAATCCATGGAAATTATTTCCCAAGGTAGAATGGTTATAGGTAAGGGATGGTATAGACCTTGCTTCCTAAAGAAAAAATTTCCTTCAACCTTGGAGGTGTGAGTCTCTCTGATAAGCTCCAATCGTTCACCTTTAGGGACACAAAGCTAGTAGAGTAATACATTATGGAAATAGTCGTTAGACTTGCTATCACCTTATTCTATATGAATTTGGCCCCATAGCTATTGAAAAAACTCCTTGAAGTCCTCATCTTCTGTGTATTCCTCTCTGTATGCATCATGAGTAAAAGGCTCCATGTGCATCAGGGTTCCCAAAGCTATAATCTTGGATGTGGGTTTCCTTGAAAGAATATATGTCTTCCTATTTGTGTTTCCCTTCTCATACTTGATGACTAGATGGGATTGTTGTTAAAACCCCATACACTTGTAATGTTTGGTTTGTTGTAGCTTACTCTGGGATTGAAAATATTTTAACGATTGGTAATCTGTGTGGATGATGGTCTCATTTCCCATCATAAAATGTTTCCACTTTTTGATAGCTTGAACGAAGGCATAGAGTTCCTTGTCATAGGTAGGGTAGTTGAGAAATTCCCCATGAAATATTTCAGAATGATAGCATATAGTCCTTCCTTGTTTCATTAAAACTACTCCCCTTGCATATCCACTTGCATATGTATGCATTAATTTCAAAGGATTTTGCAAGTTTGGTAATGTGAGAATTGGTGCTTGACTTATATTTCTTTTTAGCTCATCAAAATCCTTTTGTTTATTCTTCCCCCATTGGAAACTCTTACCACTCGTTGTTATGACATGGAATAATACTAAAAATGAAGCTATGAACTTCCAAAACTACTGTGCTACCCCAAAAAAACTGCTAACTTTAGTGAAATTTGTAGGAACTTGTCATTTCATGATGGCCTCCATATTTGTGGGATCTATACCAACCTCCCTTCCACTGATAACATACTCCAAATACATCAAACATTTATGAGAAAAATAACATTTCTTGGGGTTAGCCAAAACCTGGTGCTTCTTCAGAGTCTCTAACACATACATGAGATTTGCAATGTGATCCTCCTAGGTAGAACTATAAACTAACATGTCATCCAAATATACTATAACAAATGAATCTAGATATGGGCATAGTACATCATTCATTAGTCTCATAAATGTAGTTGGTGCATTACATAAACCAAATGGCATGACTAACCATTCATACAAAACTTGTCTTGTCTTGAAGGTAGTCTTCCAGGTGTCTTCTTCCTTGACGCGTACCTGGTGGTATACTAATTTGAGATCCAACTTGGTGAAATATTTTGCATGTTGCAATTTAGCTAACAAATCATCGATCCTTATTTTGTACAATTATGAGAGGTGACCCATAATGTGAGGTGATTGGTCAAATCACAACCTACTCCAACAAATAATCCAATTTCTTATTCACTTCATTTTCTTCTAGAACAAGTTGTCTATACAACCCAATATTCGACAATGGGGATTCTGGAAATAACTATATTTTGTGCTCCACTTCCCTCTTGGGTGGTATCCTTTTAGGCTCCTCGACCACTTGTTGTATGCCTATAAAAACTCCTCCAACTAATGTTTCTTCTCTTTGGTACACCTCTCCAGGGATGGATTTACTCTGTAAATGTGGATGAACATGCATAGATAATATCTAGCTAGCAAAAATACATACACAGTTTGCAGAGAAATGAGAAAAGACAGAAACGAGAGAGTGAGCATCAAAGAATTTGCATTAATTGTATTCCACACTCAAAGAGTGAATAATTTACAATATATATATATAGGCTACATGAGTAACTAATGCACCATAGTAGTGATCTAGTGAGATCCAGACACTCATTGACAAACATTTGAGTGAATTGACACCTAGTCCTAGTTAACTGATCCATGCAATCATCAGTTAACTGAGAAACATGTGTGGAAGTTGTTAGCGATAATTCTTGTCTTGGGCTCGAGAGCATTCGGGTCTGCAAGTTACACGAGAAGCGCCCGAGCGCAGCATGGAAAAATCTCGTTTTTCGACTTTCAAACAAGCGAGCGGGCAAAGTATGTCGTCAATGACTAAGATCCATGTATAAAGCAGATCAACGATCAGCGGGTAATCACGGTTAGCAGAGTTGCACCGGGATTAGCGCAATGGATAGCGCTTATATATATCACCCAAAAAGATCTCAGCCGTCTGTCCCGGAGGAGCACGTGGTGCGCGATTAGGCTCCTCGCCTTTTTGCCCATCGCGACTTTGAAACAGAAGGACCAGCCTCCTCCCAGCTGCGAGACGTGAAGTGTCGAAGGCATATGGGACTCGGGCCCACAGTCTTGCCGAGGTGATCAGAACCATCCATCCAGAGGGGACACCTGGAAACAAGTTGAGTCATCTCGACGCCTCGCCCATCGCGACTCCAACATGCAAAAAGCAGCTCCATTATTTTCCAAGGTGTGAGGTGCCGGGAGAACCTCGGGCCTGGGCCCATGACATTGCCAGGAGAAGTAAGAACTGTCAGATCTAGAAGGACACACGGTGCCAGATTAAGCCTTCTCGGCATATCTCTCATCGTGATTTCAATCAACAAAGGTTAGCCCTTTCATATTCGCGAGCGCCGAAAGCATATGGTCATAGCCCATGGTCACTTGGGAAGAGGAAGGGGTTGCGTAAAGAAGGCCTGAGGTGTCGATTTCAGTTGCAGAGGGGATCATCGCGACCTCCAGGCGCCATTGGATCCGATCTCCTTACTGTTTCTCGCCTAGAGTAAATGATGGCAGGCGCGGGTGGGTGAGACTTCCTCTCATTCATTAAGAGAGGGAATGGAGGTTCTGGAAAGCTGTCTGCCCGAGGAGGTCCTGTGTATTGATTTTCTCAAAGAAGCCATGCCGAAGACCTTGACTCAACAGAGAGGTCTGCACACGCTAGCCCGACACTTAATGGCTCAGCTACTCTCCTTGCAGGAGCCATGCGTAGTTAAGATGGCTCTTAAAAGAAGATATCAATATGAGTTTGACTGAAGTGAAGTGACACCAAGCCTTGGGTGACTGAGCACGCCTCTATGAGGCAATTTTCTCTGAGTATATAAACTCAGTCTTTGTAATTTGTAAGGTATCGATGGTAGAGCAGAGCTCCCTACTGTAAAGTTTAATAGAAATTCTAGTTTGTTGGATATGCATCTATATATGAGATATCTTGTTTTATGACAGACAATTTTTCTCCCTCCATCTAATTTTCGTCTCATGCTAAGAGAGTTCGTAATTGACTGAGTCACGCGAATTATTGCAGTTCTGTTGTGATAAATGATTTATCGTTGCATTATTGTATTCTCTGGTTTTCTGTATTTAAATGTAAGAAGACCTTGCGTTTGGATGCCTTCTTCTACATTCTGTTAGGAACCTGTTGTTTATAACAGACCTTCGCACTCTTCGCATATAAATCCTCCGCATGTTCACCCTTTACTACAACTCACTGTCTGAAGTTTATAAAGACCTCACTCACCTATGCATGCCTGGCCTAGTTTGGAGTTGGAATGATATCGTTTTGAGTTGGCTTCCATTCGGTCACCCCATCTATAAACAAACCGTGACATAAAACTGATGGGCGTCGGGCTCTGCTCCTGATAGAAATCCAGGAGTGACTTCTGTCGCCAACAGAAGTGAGAGAGACACATGCAACTGTTGGTAATAAAACTGAGGTTGGCATGCATGAGTGACTTCCACTAGTCTAATTGACTCTGAACTAAAGAGGAACACTCTATTTTGTAGGGGAATATTCTCTAGAGATAATATTCTCATCTAAGGAATCATTCTCAACATTGGAC
>ML778230.1:975609-1001984 GCA_009831015.1 Picea engelmannii | reverse complement strand
TCAATGGGCTCTACCTCAAGAAATTTTATGGTTAAATGTAGTCAAGCTACTTTAGGTTCTTTTTATTTTTTAGCGTTTTTAATCTTTTTTCTCCCTCATCTAAAAACTATCCTTTGTGCTATTGACAGATGACTCCTCCACCATCTTACCACATTGGTTACGCCGACGGCGCCAGCCGTTGGACACAAAATCTCGCTTCAGCTGCTTGGGCTCTCTACACCCCTTCACATGAAATGCTACATTCCAGCGGCATCTGTTTAGGACCAGCAACCAATAACCAAGCCGAATACACTGCTGTCATTGGCCTCTTGACTGACGCCCATCATCATCATATTCATCACCTTAGCGTTTTCCTCGACTCCCAGCTTGTCGTTCTTCAACTCAACAATGTGTACCGTGTACGCGATCTGTGCCTCTTTCGCAAATACCTGCAGGTTAGATTATTATCTCGACATTTTGATTCCATTACATTTACACATATTCCAAGAGAATTGAATCAAACAACACATGAAATAGCTAACATAGTGTTAGACTGGCATATATCACATCAAGCTACACATACATAAACATCTCATACGTCCTGTCACAGCATATAGATAAGATCAACATCATCATCATCAACACACAAAACACATGTACAACACATTTGGATCTCAAAAACATGTATACTCATATATATATATATGGGCCCATCAGGCCATCTGAATGTTTATATACAACAAAAATACATCGGCCCTCAGGCCCGTACCACATCCCGGTACAAAAATCAGCTCACCAGCCTATCAAAACTATATACAAAATACATGATACAATCAGGGTGCCTCTATCTCACCCCCATCTGCCCCTCCCTTAGGAGGAGGTGGTGGCCCACCCCTACCTGCCCCAGGTGGTGGTGGCGGAGCACCTGCAAGACCCTCCTGCCCCGATGGCAGGCGTCCACTGGTCATGGCGGCAAGCACAGCTACTCGTCGCACGATCGACCGCCATGGTGGCGGTAACCCTATGCACTGCTCCATGAACTCCTCGTCCTGGATGCGGATCCACATGCCCTCAGGCACATCCCAAAATACCGTCTCTAGACGACGGTGTACATCATCATCACCTCCGGCCGTCGCCGGAGGAGCGTGTGATGGCCCCGCACCAGGGTCATCAAATCGACGCCTCCTCGCCGGTCTCTCTGGCTCTGCAGGCCACCCGACAGCCTCATCCCGTCCGTGCCTCTCTCCACGTGGAGGTCTCCCTGGCTCTTGCTGAACCGGCGCTCGATAGAACTCCACCTCGCGCCCGCAAGGTGCCAAATCTGCGTATACACAAAGCAACAAACAAATAGATCGTATCAGTATCTATACATCATACATATGAACTGGTATATCAAAAAACACAACGTAAATCAAAACGTACAACACTCAACATACCTCGATCATCAAAAACCTCCCCAGGAGGCAATACCATGTCCGGGTCCCCCCGGAAGTCCACCCCAGCATAGGGGTACTGGAGCATAACCTGCGGCATCTGCCGCCATATCTGCGCCTCCTGTGTAGTAAAATAATGTTCGCCTTCGCCACCACCGTGGCAAACTAAAATAGCGGACCACCACCTCAGTCGAGGCTCTCGCGCCCCAGGCACCTCTAGAAGAACCCGCGGGTGCAACATCGACACCCTCTCCAAAAAATAGGCTACCAGGATGGAGCCAAAAGCAAACTCCCTGGTGCCTGTGGACCGACAACGGTCCAGCTGCGCGATCATCCATGCATGCAAGGTCAGACCCCAGGCGAACCGCTCACGGCTCACCACCACCCTCTCCATCAAGAACAACTCACCACCACTGATCCGGTGGGTCGCCAGTGACCCGTACACTCGAATAATCATCGCTACTATGCAACGATGCAGCAGGGCATCTATCCCAGTGATACTCACTGCCGTCCCAGCCATGTAGCGCTCGCCTGAGCAATATTGCTCGGCGATAGTATGCATATGAGTATCCCTCGGCAGCACATTCTCTACCGACAATGGTGTTCCCCGGAAGGGGAGCCCAGTTAGAAAGTATATATCCTCCACCGCAGTGAAGGGGATCTTCTCTCCTCGTATGAGGAATCAGTGCTGATCTGGGCTCCACATCTGGAGAAAAAACTGGAGTAAATACTCCTGTGCCCATATCAACGAGCACTCAAAGAACTTTAGCAACCCACTGGTTGCTAAAGCCGCTCGAACTGCAGGCGGTGCATTGGCCACCGCATCCCGCAACTGTGACCAGTCTCGCTCACGCCACCTCACATCCATGATCACTGCTCGCCACCTGCACACAACCCAAAGTCCTATATTAGCTTATGCAACCATCCAGTACATCAAAAAAGACTAATTTTTCACCCTGAAACCTTGCCTTAAAAGCGCGGTTTTACTACCCACAGGCGCGCACACATGCGCACCTGTTCACTGTACAGGCGCGCATGAGTGCGCGCCTGTTTTTCCCACAGGTGCGCTCTTGAGCGCGCCTGTTCACAATATAGGTGTGCGCTAGGGTGCGCCTGTCACACCCACAGGCGCGCTCTAGAGCGCGCCTATTCACCCCACAGGCGCGCACTCATGCGCACCTGTCTACCTCACAGGCACGCCCCTAAGGCGCGCCTGAAATTCCTTCTCCTGTGCACGAATGCACGCTTATTCAGTGTACAGGCGCACATGCATGCGCGCCTTCCACTGAGTCGCCCGCGCATGTGGGCCCACATTATACCAAAAACCCCTTTAAACCCCTGTACGACCCCCCCGTACCTACCCTGCCCAAAAATTGGAAACCTATTTCTATTCAGGATGATTAGACCACTAACCTGAAACTCGCACACCGTCGATCGGGTACCTCGTGCTCCCAGAATCACTCAATCTCCTCTGAATCTGCTCGAAAACTCACTGTAGCAGCAGGTACAAATGAGGTGGCAATGTGGGCCCTACAACTATATATAGGCCTTTGGCCAAACTTCCACTCACCATTCCGGGAGCCCACGACGTCCATTTTTCGAACCGTCTTCAGCCACGGGATCAACATCCCGCCACCTACATCATGGCTGTCCCTGGGCCACTTTTTATCCCGAGCCCCCGGGGCGCCCTTTTTTCATATCATGGCTAGGTACGCACGCGCATTGTCACATTTATCTAATACATGTTCATGTTTTTTATTCTCTTCAGATATTGTTCACTTTGGGTATTTGGTTGTTCTGTGTGCAGGTACTTGATCACCATCTCTCAACCTCATTCCATCAGGTATGTACTCGACACTGGCATGTAGTCTCTCCCGCTGTATTGCATTTACATTTCCAGTCATACCCTCTGATATTGGCCTTTAGGATACCCATTTCCGGCTCTGCAGTACTCACACCTCCATTTGCATTTTTGGTACTGGTACCCGGTAGTTTTCTTACCCACATGAGTTGTCTCATTCATAGCACCTTTTTGCACTTTTGACACTCATGTTGTTCTTCATTATCCTTTAGGGATGGGAGTCCCGATAGTATTTCATCATGTTGCGAATTAACCACATACTTCTTCTCCTCATTTTGCTAGCTTCCCATATGGACTCCCAGCACATCGCTTTATGGTTATGTTCTTTTTTACCTGCACCTCCGCAGGAACATGAACCCACCATTTCATCCACCATCAGTTTGCCCATCTACGAACCTATCTTCATTTCACCTACCTCATACAGAAACTCGCCAATGGGGCCCCCACCCTTCATCAGTTTTCCCAGAAATTTCTGCCCTCCCTGGGGCACTCATTTCACACTGGGGCACCCGTTTCTGTCTTTTGTACATCTTTCCCACATTTATTCATTATTTCTTGTACAAACACCTTTATTTTCCGTTATTTACTTTTGTCGTCACCGTTGGCGACTTGCTTTCCTTTTGGCCACATGCAACCCATGTCACCTTTGGTTGGAGCATTACTTCTCATTTACCCTACCGGCATCGTCTATATCTTCATAGTACTACCCCGGTCACTTACCTTTATCCTCTGCATTTGTTCACCTTGTCCCGCCTCTGGCACAACTTATCCCTGCTCTTGTTGTCCCTCGGACACTTGATCTTGTCACACGGTTGCGGCCACGCCTTATATCATGCACCCTCCAACCAAGGGCAGTCTGGAGTCTTCCCACTTTTTGACTTCGCCCATGTACCTCTGCCACTTCCTCACCACAGTAGATTCCGTGAAGCCCTTTGCTTCTGGGAGTCGCGTCCCCCTTTTTGTCGACATCAACACAATTTTCCAGAAGGGCGACAGTATCTTGATTCTCATTTGCCATTTAATGAGAGATCTCAGACGACACAGGGGGAAACACCATTGCTCCTTGATGTCATTGACCCCCATAACATTCGACGCCAACACTTTCTCATGTTGCGGTGGGTCTTACTTTGCGACTATTGTAGTTTTTCTTATCAGTTTCTGAAGACCTCTGAACTTGGTAGGGCTACCAATGCCCACATCACCGTCGCTGTTTATTTCCGTGACCATTACCTATGGTTCAGAGTATGTTCCTTTGTATACTTGTCTTCTGCCTTTTTCATTTCGCCCTCGTGGGCGCTGCAATTGTCTACATCAACATTTCCGTCATCTTGTTTCAGAGTTACATCATATGAGCATGGGGCATGCCAACCTCGTTTGTACATAGTTGTATATTGTTACACACCTTATGGAAGGTCGGGTTCTACAGGTTCCTTTCTTCTCCAAAGGATTGCTCTACACAGTCCCACTCTTGCTCTCCCTCACAACACCATTCTCAGTAAAAGAAACATTGATGGATTTCGACTATACGTATGCTCCTAACCTCATCCATCAGGGGGCATCTGTTATCACTGAAATTTCGTCCGCACATGGCGACAAGAACTCTGCATCGTCAAAACAGGACTGAAGTCATTCATGGCACATGATTAATTCCACAACATTGCAAAAAGGGTCAAAAACTATACAAAATGACCAAAAAATTAAAGGGCGCTTTACAGAACCTGGGTGCGCGCGCATATGCGCGTAACAACAATGTATAATGCGCGCATCAACGCTCGATGCGCGGCTGTTGGGCAAAAAACCCGCGCGCCAGCTAAACGACGCATTTATTGAAATTGGTCGGCCTCCCAACCACTAATGGATCAGCTCCCAAGCCGATTTGACACCAAATCCGAGCTCAATCCTCATGGTGGGCTGGTCAAAGACCTAATTGAGCCCTAAAGAGCCCCTTTTCACATTCCAAAGAGGTTACATAATAACCCAATGCTAGGCTATAAAAAACCATGAATAACCACCATTTTCTCAAGGAATTCTATGCATTGTTATGCTGCCAAGATTATTAAGGACTCATTCTTTGACAAGAACACATAGGCATCATTTCACAAGAGATATCCACCCCTCTCTTGAGTGGATAAGCTTGGAGTTATTTCACCCACATTTTCATCTTTTCATTGTAAGGAGAGCAAGCTAGTGAGGGCCTCAAGAGCCTTCCATTGGAGAAAGAAGGGACCCAAGTCCCCTTTCTTCATTGTGCCTTTGGATTTCATCAATAGATCAACTTATACATTGGTGATATTGGTCCATTTGTATTTATTTTTCATTTTCTTCATATGCTCATAGTTTTAATTAATTTTAGTTTAATTCTTGTCTATTGTTTTGTTTTGTTTTCTCTAACCCTTTCCTTTCATTATGTCATGCCTAGCAGAGACCAACTGGGCATGTAAGCACCTTTTATTTAATCACCAAGTGATGAATTGGGTGCAAACAATGAGGAAAGAGAGGAGATAGATGAGTTTGGCCCTGGAATTCACTGTATTGAAGAAGCTCCCCCTTTTCCCCATTTGACGCAGTCCGCATATGAAAAATCACTGATGAGTGCTCAAATTCATGAGTTGGGGAAAGAACAGAGGGTCGGTCACACTTCTAACAAATATAATCTCAGATCGAGAAGGAAAGAAGGAGACTTCGACAACTCAGACCAGCCCCTCATAGCAGATAGGCCTACTAAAACTGCAACAACCACAACTAAAGAAAAGAAGACTCAGAGTGCTTCACCAACAGCCAAAGAGCCTGTCACTGAGGTAAGAGAAGCTCCTAAACCTACCCCCTCCTTAAATTTTGAGCATGAGATTCAAAAGATTAGGATTCATGTACCTCTCTCTGAGCTAGTTAAAAATGAGGATTTCAAAAGGTCCCTCTCCAAGTTGCTACAATATGAATCCCCCCAGCCTCCCTCTAACTCAATAAACCTTCAAGATGAAAATCCTACAGTCATCTTAGGGCCTATGGTAGAAGATAGAGATGATTCATCCCCTCCCTTCTACACATTCCTGAATATACATGATAGAGTGCTGCATAACTGCCTCATGGACTCAGGGGCTTCCCATAACCTTATGCCCAAAATAGTAATGGAAGAGCTGGGATTAGAAGTGACCAGGGCTTACCATGATTTATACTCTTTTGATTCAAGGAGAGTGCAGTGCCTAGGAGTCATCAAAGACCTGGCGGTTTCCCTGTTTCAGTTGCCCATGAAAAGTGTGGTCATGGATATTGTGGTAGCCGACGTTCCCCCCAAATTCGGTATGTTGTTGTCTAGATCATGGATCAAAAAATTGGGAGGGACACTATAGATGGATCGCACATATGCCACCATTCCAGTCTTCGGAGGGGAACAAAGGAGATTATACAGAGAAGCCCAGCTGGCCTATATTGTCAGCGATGAAGCAGACCCTACCAATCACTCCATCTTTGCACTTGAAACCGACTTGGGGTCTAGTTTGCTGCAACTTACCAATGCCCCTGAAATCTCCTTACTAATCAGAAAACATCCCAGCCCCGATCATCCAATTTCCCCTCAAAGCTCCCCTGTGTGGAAGATGTTTTTTGACGGAGCTTCTTCTAGCGAAGGCGCTGGCGCTGGAGTGGTTTTCATATCACCTTGTCATGAAGTCGTGTCCCTGTCATACAAGATGGAATTCGAAGCCACCAACAACGTGGCAGAGTATGAAGCCCTTGTTCTGGGTATGAGGGCCACAAAGGAAATGGGAATTGAAGAAATATCAATATTCATAGATGCTGAGTTGATTATTCAGCAGGTAAGGAATGCTTATCGTGCCCATAATCCCCGACTCAAAAATTATCGGAATGAAGTATGGGACCTTATTGATAATCTCTTCTTCGCTTTTAACATTTCTTTCATTCCGAGGGGAGAAAATGTTTTGGCCGATTCTTTAGCTGTCTCAGCTAGTGTGCTCAAATTTCCTCTGTCGCCTACGGTAAAAAATGAAGTTGATATAAGATATAGGCCCTCGGTGCCGGACAATGTCAAGAATTGGAAAGTATTCGAGGATGATTCTGAACTCGAAAGGTTTCTCCAATCAGTGGATGAATTTTCGGCTTTGCATATTGACCAAGATCCCGACCTGGAAGGTGACCCTCATCCTGAGGAGTTTGTAAATAAAATCGCTAATCATCAGATCATTCAGCTTCCCAACAATCACATTCCGAGAGGACTTGTCCCTTTAGAAAGATTGTTCGATGAGAATGATGTGCCAGTAAAGGGAAAGATCTCAAATGAAGATGCCGATACAACCGAATGCAACATTGGTTCACAGGAGGAGCCTAGATTCGTCAAATTGTCAAGCAACCTAACCAGTGAACAGAGGGCCGAGTACACGGAGTTTCTCAGAGAGTTCGCCGATGTGTTTGCATGGAAATATGAAGACCTCAAGATGTACGACACATCTGTCATCGAGCACAAGATCCCACTAAAGGAAGAGGCTAAACCATTTAGACAGAAGCTGAGACATATAAATCCCATGTTACTACCTGTCATGGAGAAAGAAGTGAAGAAATTGTTAGATGCCCAAATTATTGTCCCCTTGAGATATTCTGAATGGGTGGCCAATTTGGTCCTGGTTAGGAAGAAAAGCGGAGAAATCAGGCTTTGTGTCGATTTCAGGAACCTGAACATAATCTCAAAGAAAGACAATTACCCCCTACCTAAGATGGAACATATATTGCAGAGGGTAACTGGTGCATCCAGGATATCCATGATCGATGGGTTTTTTGGCTATAATCAGATATCGGTCATGCCAGAGGACAGGGAGAAGACAACCTTCACCACCCCTTGGGGCACATTCATGTATGCCAAAATGCCATTCGGGCTAATGAATGCAGGAGCAACATTTCAGCGAGCCATGGATATAGCCTTCATCGGAGAAAAAGACCAGTTTGTAGTGATCTACCTAGACGACATCATGGTCTTCTCCAGGTCTGATAAGGAGCACCGCTGCCACTTAAGGAGAGTTTTCTCGAAGTGCCGGAGATTTGGTCTGTCCCTAAATCCCAAGAAGTCCTTGTTTTCTATGTAGGAAGGGGAGTTATTAGGACATATAATATCGACAGAGGGAGTGAGAATTGATCCCAGCAGGGTGGAGGCGATTCAGGCCTTGTCACTTCCCAGGTCTAAAAAAGAGGTTCATGCCTTTTTGGGGAAAATTAATTTTCTAAGGAGGTTTGTATCAAATTTTTTCGAGCTAGTGAAACACATCATGACCATGCTTAGGAAGGGAAACGAAGTGAAATGGACCGCTGAGCCCAGGGCCTCTCTTGACCAAATAAAAAAGGCATTGACTGAGGCACCTGTGCTAATCAGTCCTAATTATTCCAAAGAGTTCCTAATTTTCTCCTTTGCTTCTTTTGATACAGTGGCGACAGTCTTATTGCAGAAAAATGAGGAAGGACGTGAGCATCCCATCGCCTTCTTCAGCAGGGCGTTAAGAGACGCCGAGAGCAGGTATGAAATCATGGAGAAGCAGGCCTATGCCTTAGTGAAATCTCTTAAAGCTTTTAGAATATATGTCTTGCATTCAAAAGTAACAACATATGTTCCTTCAGCTTCTGTGAAAGACATCCTTGTGCAACCCGATGTAGATGGGAAAAGAGGCCGATGGATCGCAAAAATTCTGGAATTTGACTTGGAGATAAAACCCACCAAGCTAGTTAAGGGGCAAGGTTTAGCCAAGCTACTAGCTGAATCTAACTGCGAAGCCTTGGGAGTTAGTTTCATCAATACTCGCCTAGGATCTCAGCAAACTGAATCGCCCAACCCACACTCTCAATATGGCTTATCACTGGCAGAATGTGCCTGGTATCGTGACATTCTATATTTTCTGCAAGAATTGAAGCCCCCCGATGAAATGGGAAAAAGAAAAGCAAGGGACCTAAATCTCAAGGCGGTTAGGTATTGTCTCATTGACCAAACCTTGTACTGGAAAGACCCTCTAGGGGTATTTCTGAGATGCCTGAACCCACAGGAGGCCCAAAAGGTTACGTTTGATTTTCATAGCGGCCTTTGCGGAGGTCATCATTTCTGGAACACCACAACTCACAAGATACTCCGAGATGGGTATTACTTGCCCACTTTGTTTCCTGATGTTTGCAGAGAGATCAGAGCTTGCATCAAATGCCAAAAGTTCTTAGGAAAGCAACAACTCAAATCGCTGCCATTGAAGCCCATAGTAGCTCCGACACCTTTTCAGGAGTGGGGGTTGGACTTCATCGGAGAAATTCATCCTCCCTCAAGTGGTCAACACAGGTGGATCCTGTCTGTAACCGATTATTTCACCAAGTGGATAGAAGTTGTCCCCACCAGAAGTGCATCACACAAAGTAATTATCTGCTTCCTGGAGGATTTCATAGCCCGATTTGGCTGTCCCAGTAGAATCGTCACTGATAATGATGCTTCTTTCAAATCCGAACCTCTAATTAAGTTCTGTGAGCAGTTCCAGATCTCGCTAATTCACTCCAACCCCTACTATCCCCAGGGAAATGGTTTAGCGGAATCCTCAAACAAAAGCCTGATAAAGATCATCAAAAGATTGTTAGAGGATATCAAAAGAGCCCAGGATTCGAAGTTGAAGTTTGCTCTGTGGGCCGATCGTGTCACAACAAAGAAGTCTTTGGGCACTTCGCCGTTTCAACTAGTCTACGGAGCCGAGGCAGTTTTCCCTACTCAGCTCGCCCTACCTATGGAGAAGTTCTTTCAAGACCACGAAGGAGAACCAGATCATATGATCAGAAGAATTCATCAGATAGTGGAAGTGCAACAGATCAGAGAACAAGTGAGGGACGCAGCTTATAGTCATCAGCAGAAGATCAAACAGGATTTTGACAGGAAGGTCAGGAAAAATGAGTTCGAGATCGGGGACTTGGTATTTATGTGGGACGCACCCAGACAGGATAAAGGCAAGCACATCAAGTTCGACACCCTCTGGATCGACCCCTTTAAAATCTCTGAGATTTTCTCCAACAACACATATGGGTTGCAGGATCTGGAGGGTGAAGAAGTTTTCAACAGCCCAGTGAATGGGCATTTTTTGAAAAAGTATTTTATTTGAGCATTAGACGGCTCCTCTGTTTGTAAATATTTTCCCGTTTTCTTGTTTTATTTCCTTTTTGCATGTTTTCCGACTTAATAAGTGACTCCATAGCCCAATAGCAAGGCACTGAAGCTGCAGAAGGAGTTCTTAGAGCATCGCAGGGATGACTCTATCCCCCATGGAGCCTAATGTTAGCGATAATTCTTGTCTTGGGCTCGAGAGCATTCGGGTCTGCAAGTTACACGAGAAGCGCCCGAGCGCAGCATGGAAAAATCTTGTTTTTCGACTTTCAAACAAGCGACCGGGAAAAGTATGTCGTCAACGACTAGGATCCATGTATAAAGCAGATCAACGATCAACAGGTAATCACGGTTAGCAGAGTTGTGCCAGGATTAGCGCAATGGATAGCGCTTATATATATCACCCAAAAAGATCTCAGCCGTCTGTCCCAGAGGAGCACGTGGTGCGCGATTAGTCTTCTTGCCTTTTTTCCCATCGTGACTTTGAAACAGAAGGAACAACCTCCTCCCAACCGCGAGACGCGAAGTGTCGAAGGCATCCGGGACTCGGGCCCACAATCTTGCTGAGGTGATCAGAACCGTCCATCCAGAGGGGACACCTGGCAGCAAGTTGAGTCATCTCGGCGCCTCGCCCATCGGGACTCCAACATGCAAAAAGCAGCTCCATTATTTTTCAAGGTGCAAGGTGCCGGGAGAACCTCGAGCCCGGGTCCACGACATCGCCGGGAGAAGTAAGAACTATCAGATCTAGAAGGACACGCGGTGCCAGATTAAGCTTTCTCGGCATATCGCTCATCGCGATTTCAATCAGCAAAGGTTATCCCTTTCATATTCGCGAGAGCCGAAAGCATATGGTCATAGCCCATGGTCACTTGGGAAGAGGAAGGGGTTGCATAAAGAAGGCCCGAGGTGTCGAGTTCAGTTGCAGAGGGGATCATCGCGACCTCCAGGTGCCATCGGATCTGATCTCCTTACTGTTTCTCGCCTGGAGTAAATGACGACAGGCGCGGGTGGGTGAGACTTCCTCTCATTCATTAAGAGAGGGAATGGAGGTTCTCACAAGCCGTCTACCCGAGGAGGTCTTGTGTATTGATTTTCTCAAAGAAGCCATGCCAAAGACCTTGAATCAACAGAGAGGTCTGCGCACACTATCCCGACACTTAATGGCTCAGCTACTCTCCTTGCAGGAGCCATGAGAAGTTAAGATGGCTCTTAAAAGAAGATATCAGTACGAGTTGGACTGAAGTGAAGTGACACCAAGCCTTGGGTGACTGAGCACACTTCTGTGAGGCAATTTTCTCTGAGTATATAAACTCAGTCTTTGTAATTTGTAAGGTATCGATGGTAGAGCAGAGCTCCCTACTGTAAAGTTTAACAAAAATTCTAGTTTGTTGGATATGCATCTGTATATGAGATATCTTGTTTTATGACAGACAGTTTTTCTCCCTCCATCTAATTTTCGTCTCATGCTAAGAGAGTTCGCGATTGACTGAGTCGTGCGAATTATTGCAGTTCTGTTGTGATAAATGATTTATCGTTGCATTATTGTATTCTTTGGTTTTCTGTATTTAAATGTAAGAAGACCTTGTGTTTGGATGCCTTCTTCTACAGTCTGTTAGGAACCTGTTGTTTATAACAGACCTTCGCACTCTTCCCATATAAATCCTCCGCCTGTTCACCCTTTACTACAACTCACTGTTTGAAGTTTATAAATACCTCACTCACCTATGCATGCTTGGCCTAGTTTGGAGTTGGAATGATATCGTTTTGAGTTGGCTTCCATTCGGTCACCCCATCTATAAAAAAACCGTGACATAAAACTGATGGGCATCGGGCTATGCTCCTGATAGCAATCCAGGAGTGACTTCCGTCGCCAACAGAAGTGAGAGAGACACATGCAACTGTTGGTAATAAAACTGAGGTTGGCATGCATGAGTGACTTCCACTAGTCTAATTGACTCTGAACTAAAGAGGAACACTCTATTTTGTAGGGGAATATTCTCTGGAGATAATATTCTCATCTAAGGAATCATTCTAAACATTGGACTATCAAACTTAGGAAAATAATTCTAGGTGAGTGTGTAATATCTCTAACACCCCCCTGAACATGTTGGCAAATATTTAACAGACAGTGAATGAAAAATATTTAACAGACAGTGAATGCTTGTCATTGATGGAAAGTACAACAATGAATATGGCATGAGTACAAGATGTTTGAAACCGACAGGCAAACAAAAGATGAGTTTAGGAAGATCGAATGATCAAAGGCAACACAACATTGATCGAATGATCGAAGGCCCGTAAATTTTGAGAGGCATTTATGATCGTTGGATCTCATTCAAAATTCCCAAAAGAATGAGGGACGTCAGTTATGAGTGTAGACAAGAAGAGCGCTGAAGAGGAGGACAGATCTCAGACGTTATATCCAAGCGTAGGATTCGACCATCGTTGGATCAAGGAGAACCTGCACGCTTTTTAAAGTACAACAAGGAGAAGCAGGCGTACAAAATTTCGAAAGAAGGAGGACCGTCCATTTACGGGTAGGACAAGTGGGGATAGATCGTCATTTCACTGATTGGAGAGTCAAAGGAATAGGGCTCCCTAACCTCTCGAAATCGCGATATGCAAAATCACGATTTAATCTGAGCCGTTAGATCAAGGTTGATTCTGGAGCATTGATTCCAGTCCATGTCAGAGTTTCAGGGATCGAGAGATGGATATGTCAAGTAATATCAACCACAGGAATCCTGATATCGCGATATGCAAAATCGCGATTCAATCTGAGCCGTCAGATCAAGGTTGAATCTGGACCGTCGATTCCAGTCCATGTCGAATTTTCAAGGATCGAAAGATGGAGATGTCAAGTAATATCAACCACAGGAATCCTGATATCGCGATATGCGAAATCGCGATTCAATTTGAGCCATCAGATAAAGGTTGAATCTGGACCATTGATTCCAGTCCATGTGCGTGTTTCGGGGATCGAGAGATGGAGATGTCAAGTAATATCAACCACAGGAATCCCGATATCATGATTCAATCTGAGCTGTCAGATCAAGGTTGAATCTAGACTGTTGATCCCAGTCCATTTCGGTGTTTCGCGGATCGAGTATTGGAGATGTCAAAGTTTATTAACAATAGGAATCTCGATATCGCGATATGCGAAATTGCAATTTAATCTGATTCGTCAGATCAAGATGTGATCTGGACCATTGATCTGACTCCATTTCGAAGTTTCGTGGATCAGGACTTTAAAGTGACAAAAACATTGAACATCATGAATGTCGAAATCGCGATATGTGAAATTGCGATTCAATGGCAGCCATTGAATCAAGATCAGATCTAGACCATTGATCTAACTTCATATCGGAGTTTCGCGAATCGCAACATGGACAGGAAAAGAAAACAATGCAACAAGAATGTCAAAATTGTGATATGCGAAATCACGATTCAATCACAGCTGTTGAATCAAGATCAGATCTGGACCATCGAATAATAGGACATGTGGCAAGTGATTGAAATTTCGTTGACTTGGGTTCAACGGAGCATAGTGTTGAAATTCACAAAATGAGAAATTGCGAAAGCGCTTTATGCATAAGCGCGTGGTCATAGCCATTGATCACATATATGGAATATGGAAGTAGAAGCTAGAGGTGCTAAGCTTGGCCACAAAAATGCTGAAAGGAATGCAAGATCTCATGAAGCCAATCCAATGGTGCAGGTGAATTTGAACAAAGATCGGTGGGTTACTGTTCTCTCTCACAGTTAACTCCTCAGTTACGAATTCGTTAGCGAAATGGACTCATGATTGCCAATCAGTTGGCGTTTCAGTTGCTTGGACAATTGTCTTTCTTTTGCCTAAGGAAATGCGAAGTGGAACCGCCGTGGATGTGTGTATAAAAGAAGATGAGACAGACTGTGTGGGGTTGGTGGTTCTGTATGAAAAAATGAATGAAACTGTAAGAAAGGGAAAAATCATAGAATGTGCAGTGTGAGATTGAGAATATGCACAGAGTGAGATAAGAGTAATAGATGATGAAGAAAACTTGAAGCAGAGTAGAATAATAGAACAAGTTGAAGCAGAACAGAATGACAGAACAAGTTGATGCAGAGTAGACCTGCTGAATAGACAGAGGAAGAGAAGAATTGAAGAACATTTAGAAGAAGACCAGATTTACAGAACAAAGAAAGATTGGTAAGAATTGATTTATCTGCGTAGTTGACTGTTTATTTATTCATTCATATTTTAGGGAGGTTGGGAGGTGCTCGGGAGGACTGTTGTCCTCGAAGGTTCAAATGAGAACTTGAACACAGGAAGTTGTAGCTTCGATCTGGTTGCAGCCAGAGAAACTAGGGTGGCAGGATGGTGCAAGGGATAACAAGTGTTCTCTGTTATACAGGTTGGAGCATTTGTAACTGGAAGTTGGTGCTTCCATCCAATTGGTGCTGGAACATTAAGGGAGTTGTTTCTTCCTTCTAGTGGGTGCTAGAGAAACCAGAGAGTTGGTGCTCTCAAACAAGTTGCAACTTGTAAAACAGAGGTAGCAGTCTCTCATTGAGATGGTGCTCAATTATAGATGATGTACAGAACTTAAAAGACTGCCTGTCATTTCGAAGAAGAAGAGGTTTTCTCCCTTTATGGGTTTTCTCATGAAAATCTGTCTCTGTGTATACCTTATGTGTGACTGATGCTCTTTACTTTTACCATCCATATGCTGTATATTGTTGATGATCACTTGAAGAAAGATTAATAATGTTTTAATAGACTTAAAATAGTTTAAGCTCAATTACAACTGATTCACCCCCCCCCTCTCAGTTGTTTTAGTAATTTCAACAAAACACTACTAGGGTGTACATGATGAAAGGGTCCCGCAAACCAAGGCCATGTTAGGTACCCATTGACCAAACCTTGTACTGGAAAGACCCTCTAGGGGTGTTTCTGAGATGCCTGAACCCACAGGAGGCCCAGAAGGTTACGTTTGATTTTCATAGCGGCCTTTGCGGAGGTCATCATTTCTGGAAGACCACAGCTCACAAGATACTCCGAGCTGGGTATTGCTGGCCCACTTTGTTCCCCGATGTTTGCAGGGAGATCAGAGCTTGCATCAAATGCCAAAAGTTCTTAGGAAAGCAACAGCTCAAATCGCTTCCATTGAAGCCCATAGTAGCTCCGACACCTTTTCAGTAGTGGGGGTTGGACTTCATCGGATAAATTCATCCTCCCTCAAGTGGTCAGCACAGGTGGATCTTGACTTCAACCGATTATTTAACCAAGTGGATAGAAGCTGTCCCCACCAGAAGCGCATCACACAAAGTAATTATCAGCTTCCTGGAGGATATCATAGCCCGATTTGGCTGTCCCAGCAGAATCGTCACTGATAATGATGCTTCTTTCAAATACGAACCTCTAATTAAGTTCTGTGAGCAGTTCCAAATTTCGCTAATTCACTCCACCCCTACTATCCCCAGGGAAATGGTTTAGCGGAATCCTCAAACAAAAGCCTGATAAAGATCATCAAAAGATTGTTAGAGGATAACAAAAGAGCCTGGGATTCAAAGTTGAAGTTTTCTCTGTGGCCCGATCATGTCACAACGAAGAAGTCTATGGGCACTTCACCGTTTCAACTAGTCTACGGAGCCGAGGCAATTTTCCGTACTCAGCTTGCCCTACCTATGGCGAAGTTCTTTCAAGACCACGAGGGAGAACCAAATCATATGATCAGAAGAATTCATCAGATAGTGGAGGTGCAACAGATTAGAGAACAAGTGAGGGACGCAGCTTATAGTCATCAACAGAAGATCAAATAGGCTTTTGATAGGAAGGTTAGGAAAACGAAGTTTGAGATCCGGGACTTGGTATTTAAGTGGGACGCACCCAGACAGGATAAAGGCAAGCACAACAAGTTCAATGCCCTCTGGATCGGCCCCTTTAAAATCTCTGATATTTTCTCCAACAACACATATGGGTTGTGGGATATGGAGGGTGAAGAGGTTTTCAACAGCCCAGTGAATGGGAATTTTCTAAAAAAGTGTTTTATTTGAGCCTTAGACGGCTCCTCTGTTTGTAAATATTTTCTTGTTTTCTTGTTTTATTTCCTTTTTGCATGTTTTTCGGCTTAATAAGTGACTCCATAGCCCAATAGCAAGGCACTGAAGCTGCAGAAGGAGTTCTTAGAGCATCAAAGGGACGAATCTATCCCCCATGGAGCCTAATGTTAGCGATAATTCTTGTCTTGGGCTCGAGAGCATTCGGGTCTGCAAGTTACACGAGAAGCGCCCGAGCGTAGCAAGGAAAAATCCCGTTTTAAGACTTTCAAACAAGCGAGCGGGAAAAGTATGTCATCAATGACTAGGATGCATGTATAAAGCAGATCAACGATCAATGGTTAATTGCGGTTAATAGAGTTGTGCCAGGATTAGCGCAATGGATAGCGCTTATATATATCACCCAAGAAGATCTCAGTCATCCGTCCCGGAGGAGCACGTGGTGGGCAATTAGGCTCCTCGCCTTTTCGCACATCACGACTTTGAAACAGAAGGACCAACCTCCTCCCAGCCGCGAGATGTAAAGTGACGAAGGCATCCAGGATTCGGGCCCATAGTATTGCCGAGGTGATCAGAACCGTCCATCCAGAGGGGACACTTGGCAACAAGTTGAGTCATCTCGGTGCCTCTCCCATCGCGACTCCAACACGCAAAAAGTAGCTCCATTATTTTCCAAGGTGTGAGGTGCCGAGAGAACCTCGGGCCCGGGCCCACGACATCACCGGGAGAAGTAAGAACCGTCAGATCTAGAAGGACACGCGGTGCCAGATTAAGCCTTCTCGGCATATCGCTCATCGCGATTTCAATCAGCAAAGGTTAGCCCTTTCATATTCGTGAGCGCCGAAAGCATATGGTCATAGCCCATGGTCACTTGGGAAGAAGAAGGGGTTGCATAAAGAAGGCCCGAGGTGTCGAGTTCAGTTGCAGAGGGGATCATTGCGACCTCCAGGTGCCATTGGATCCGATCTCCTTACTGTTTCTCGCCTGGAGTAAATGACGGAAGGCTCGGGTGGGTGAGACTTCCTCTCATTCATTAAGAGAGGGAATGGAGGTTCTGGCAAGCCGTCTGCCCGAGGAGGTCCTGTGTATTGATTTTCTCAAATAATCCATGCCGAAGACCTTGACTCAACATAGAGGTATGCGCACGCTAGCCCGACACTTAATGGCTCAGCTACTCTCCTTGCAGGAGCCATGCGTAGTTAAGAAGGCGCTTAAAAGAAGATATCAATACGAGTTTGACTGAAGTGAAGTGACACCAAGCCTTGGGTGACTGAGCACGCCTCTGTGAGGCAATTTTATCTGAGTATATAAACTCAGTCTTTGTAATTTGTAAGGTATCGATGGTAGAGCAGAGCTCCCTACTGTAAAGTTTAACAGACATTCTAGTTTGTTGGATATGCATCTGTATATGAGATATCTTGTTTTATGATAGACAATTTTTCTCCCTCCATCTAATTTTTGTCTCATGCTAAGAGAGTTCGTGATTGACTGAGTTGTGCGAATTATTGCAGTTCTGTTGTGATAAATGATTTATCGTTGCATTATTGTATTCTCTGGTTTTCTATATTTAAATGTAAGAAGACCTTGCGTTTGGATGCCTTCTTGTACAGTCTGTTAGGAACCTGTTGTTTATAACAAACCTTCACACTCTTCCCATATAAATCCTCTGCCTGTTCACCCTTTACTACAACTCACTGTCTGAAGTTTATAAAGACCTTACTCACCTAAGCATGCCTGGCCTAGTTTGGAGTTGGAATGACATCATTTTGAGTTAGCTTCCATTTGGTCACCCCATCTATAGAAAAACCGTGACATAAAACTGATGGGCGTCGGGCTCTGCTCCTGATAGCAATCCAGGAGTGACTTCCGTTGCCAACAGAAGTGAGAGAGACACATGCAACTATTGGTAATAAAACTGAGGTTGGCATGCATGAGTGACTTCCACTAGTCTAATTGACTCTGAACTAAAGAGGAACACTCTATTTTGTAGGGGAATATTCTCTAGAGATAATATTCTCATCTAAGGAATCATTCTCAACATTGGACTATCAAACTTAGGAAAATAATTCTAGGTGAGTGTGTAATATCTCTAACACCCCCCTGAACATGTTGGCATATTTTAACAGACAGTGAATGACAAATATTTAACACACATTGAATGCTTGTCATTGATGGCAAGTACAACAATGAATATGGCATGAGTACAGAAAGTTTGTAACCGACAGGAAAACAGAAGATGAGTTCAGGAAGATCGAATGATCAAAGGCAACACAACATTGATCGAATGATCGAAGGCCCGTAAAGTTTGAGAATCATTTCTGATCGTTGGATCTCATTTAAAATTCCCGAAAGAACGAGGGACGTCAGATATGAGTGTAGACAAGAAGAGCGCTGAAGAGGAGGACAGATCTCAGACGTTAGATCCAAGCATAGGATTCGACCATTGTTGGATCAATGAGAACCTACACGCTTTTTAAAGTACAACAAGGAGAAGCGGGCGTACAAAATTTCGAAAGAAGGAGGACCGCCCATATACGGGTAGGACAAGTGGGGATAGATCGTCATTTCGCTGACTGGAGAGTCAAAGGAACAGGGCTCCCTAACCTCCTGAAATCGTGATATGCGAAATCCCAATTTAATCTGAGCCATTAGATCAAGGTTGAATCTGGACCGTTGATTCCAGTCCATGTCAGAGTTTTAGGGATCGAGAGATGGAGATTTCAAGTAATATCAACCACAGGAATCCCGATATCGTGATATGAGAAATCATGATTCAATCTGAGCCGTCAGATCAAGGTTGAATCTGGACCATTGATTCGAGTCCATGTCGGAGTTTCGGGGATCGAGAGATGGAGATGTCAAGTAATATTAACCATAGGAATCCCTTGAGTTTTCCTCTCCTGGTCTAGGATTGGAGGGAGAAATCCTTGTCACTCCCCTCTCCTTTGAAGCTGTTTATCGGTGAAGACCCGTGACTGCAGAGGATTTTCCCACTCCTTCACAAAGAAAATCATCTTTCGACTTGAGTTCGTTAGCCTTCTCCTCAAATCCTCTCTTGTTTCCCACTCCACTTCAGGACTCATTCCCAGTAGCCCCTTCCCGAACTCCTTCTCCTCTGAGTTCTCCTCCACCTAATATTCCTATGGCTGGTGCTAATCCCCCTCTGAATAGAATGGATGCCATAGTTGCTGCTAGGTATGCTCCCTTGATCTTAACTCATCCCACAAATCCTTTCCCTGCTGGATATTACTTGAAATATATGCCCAAGTTCACCGGGGAAGGGGACATAACTGCAGAAGAGCACCTGGCTACTTTCTATAGTTATGCTGACAACCTGAACATTGGAGATGAAGATGTTTGGATGAGGGTTTTTGTCCAGAGCCTAGATGGTGAGGTAAGGAAATGGTTTAGAGGATTAGCTCCCGTATCTATTGCCGGAATTGACGCCCTGGATAATGATTTCCTGAGGCAATGGGGAGATAAGAAGGATTTCATGTATTACATGACAGAGTTTGGGTCGTTGAAGAGAAAAGAAGGAGAGTCTGTTCCCGACTTTTCCAAGAGATTTAATAAAATGTACAATAGAATCCCTGCTGAGATAAAATCCTCCGAAGCCTCTGCAATGATCACTTACTCCAGCGCTTTTGATCTTGATTTCTTCCTACTGATGAGAGAGAGAAGAGCTGCTACGTTGGCCCACATGCAGGATGCGGCCGTGGAGGTAGAATCTAACATATTGGCTTTCAACTGATTCAGGAACGTAGGTGATAGAAATACATCCAAGAACAGACCTGAAGCTTCCTCGTCCAGTTCCTCTCCCCTGCCCCACCAGGCAGATGAGACAGCTAGAACGATAAAATCACTTGCTGCCAAGATAGAAAGGTTGGAATTAGAAGGGAAGCCCATGTACATAAATTCCCAAAACAATGATAATAGAGGTTTCAAACGAACTGCTAACAATATGCCTCAGGCTTTCCCAAGGGAACAAAGGGGAAAGGACAGAGAAGATCAAAGGGTTCAAGCCCCCCTCCAAAATAACCTAGTTGATCATGAGGAAAGAGAGGAGATAGACGAGTTTGGCTCTGGAATTCACTGTATTGAAGAAGCTCCCCCTTTTCTCCATTTGACGCAGTCCGCATATGAAGAATCACTGATGAGTGCTCAAATTCATGAGTTGGGGAAAGAAGAGAGGGCCGGTCACACTTCTAACAGATATAATCTCAGATCGAGAAGGAAAGAAGGAGACTTCGACAACTAAGACCAACCCCTCATAGCAGATAGGCCTACTAAAACTGCAGCAACCACAACTAAAGAAAAGAAGACTCAGAGTGCTTCACCAGCAGCCAAAGAGCCTGTCACCGAGGTAAGAGAAGCTCCTAAACCTACCCCCTCCTTCAATTTTGAGCATGAGATTCAAAAGATTAGGATTCCTGTACCTCTCTCTGAGCTAGTTAAAAATGAGGATTTCAAAAGGTCCCTCTCCAAGTTGCTACAATCTGAATCCCCCCAGCCTCCCTCTGACTCAATAAACCTTCAAGATGAAAATCCCGCAGTCATCTTAGGGCCCATGGTAGAAGATAGAGATGATTCATCCCCTCCCTTCTACACATCCCTGAATATACATGATAAAGTGCTGCATAACTGCCTCATGGACTCAGGGGCTTCCCATAACCTTATGCCCAAAATAGTAATGGAAGAGCTGGGATTAGAAGTGACCAGGGCTTACCATGATTTATACTCTTTTGATTCAAGGAGAGTGCAGTGCCTAGGAGTCATCAAATACCTGACGGTTTCCCTGTTTCAGCTGCCCATGAAAAGTGTGGTCATGGATATTGTGGTAGCCGACGTTCCCCCCAAATTCGGTATGTTGTTGTCTAGATCATGGATCAAAAAACTAGGAGGGACACTACAGATGGATCTCGCATATGCCACCATTCCAGTCTTCGGAGGGGAACAAAGGAGATTATACATAGAATCTCAACTGGCCTATATTGTCAGCGATGAAGAAGACCCTACCAATCACCCCATCTTTGCACTTGACACCGACTTGGGGTCTAGTTTGCTGCAACTTACCGATTCCCCTGAAAGCTCCTTACTAATAAGAAAACATCCCAACCCTGATCATCCGATTTCCCCTCAAAGCTCCCCTGTGTGGAAGATGTTTTTTGACGGAGCTTCTTCTAGCGAAGGCGCTGGCGCTGGAGTGGTTTTGATATCACCTTGTCAGGAAGTCGTGTCCCTGTCATACAAGCTGGAATTCTAAGCCACCAACAATGTGGCAGATTATGAAGCCCTTGTTTTGGGTATGAGGGCCATAAAGGAAATGGGAATTGAAGAAATAGCAATATTCAGAGATGCTGAGTTGATTATTCAGCAGGTAAGGAATGCTTATCGTGCCCATAATCCCCGACTCAGAAATTATTGGAATGAAGTACGGGACCTTATTGATAATTTCTTCTTGTATTTTAACATTTCTTTCATTCCGAGGGGAGAAAATGCTTTGGCCGATTCTTTAGCTGTCTCAACTAGTGTGCTCAAATTTCCTCTGCCGCCTATGGTAAAAAATGAAGTTGATATAATATATAGGCCCTCGGGGCCGGACAATGTCAAGCATTGGAAGGTATTCGAGGATGATTCTGAACTCGAAAGGTTTCTCCAATCAGTGGACGAAATTTCGGCTTTGCATATTGACCAGGATCTCGACCTGGAAGGTGACCCTCATCCTGAGGAGTTTGTAAATAAAATCACTAATCATCAGATAATTCAGCTGCCCAATAATCACATTCTGAGAGGACTTGTCCCTTTAGATAGATTGTTCAATGGGAATGATGTGCCAGTAAAGGGAAAGATCTCAAATGACGATGCCGATACAACCGAATGCAACATTGGTTCACAGGAGGAGCCTAGATTCATCAAATTGTCAAGCAACCTGACCAGTGAACAGAGGGCCGAGTACACGGAGTTTCTCAGAGAGTTCGCCGATGTGTTTGCATGGAAATATGATAACCTCAAGACGTACGACACATCTGTCATCGAGCACAAGATCCCACTAAAGGAAGAGGCTAAACCATTTAGACAGAAGCTGAGACAGATAAATCCCATGTTTCTACCTGTCATGGAGAAAGAAGTGAAGAAATTGTTAGATGCCCAAATTATTGTCCCCTTGAGATATTCTGAATGGGTGGCCAATTTGGTCCCGGTTAGGAAGAAAAGGGGAGAAATCAGGCTTTGTGTCGATTTCAGGAACCTGAACAGTAGCTCAAAGAAAGACAATTACCCCCTACCTAATATGGAACATATATTGCAGAGGGTAACCGGTGCATCCAGGATATCCATGATCGATGGGTTTTCTGGCTATAATCAGATATCGGTCATGCCAGAGGACAGGGAGAAGACAAGCTTCACCACCCCTTGGGGCACATTCATGTATGCCAAAATGCCATTCGGGCTAATGAATGCAGGAGCAACATTTCAGCGAGCCATGGATATAGCCTTTATTGGAGAAAAAGACCAGTTTGTAGTGATCTACCTAGATGACATCACAGTCTTCTCCAGGTCTGATAAGGAGCACCGCTGCCACTTAAGGAGAGTTTTCTCGAAGTGCCGGAGATTTGGTCTGTCCCTGAATCCCAAGAAGTCCTTGTTTTCTATGCAGGAAGGAAAGTTATTGGGACATATAGTATCGACAGAGGGAGTGATAATTGATCCCAGCAGGGTGGAGGCGATTCAGGCCTTGTCACTTCCCAGGTCTAAAAAAGAGGTTCATGCCTTTTTGGGGAAAATTAATTTTCTAAGGAGGTTTGTCTCAAATATTGCTGAGCTAGTGAAACACATCACGACCATGCTCAGGAAGGGAAACAAAGTGAAATGGAGCGCTGAGCCCAAGGCCTCTTTTGACCAAATAAAAAAGGCATTGACTGAGGCGCTTGTGCTAATCAGTCCTGATTATTCCAAAGAGTTCCTAATTTTCTCCTTTGCTTCTTTTGATACAGTGGCAGTGGTCTTATTGCAGAAAAATGAGGAAGGACGTGAGCAACCCATCACCTTCTTCAGCAGGGCGTTAAGAGACGCCGAGAGCAGGTATGAAATCATGGAGAAGCATGCCTATACCTTAGTGAAAGCTCTTAGAGCTTTTAGAATATATGTCTTGCATTCAAAAGTAACAACATATGTTCCTTCAGCTTCTGTGAAAGACATCCTTGTGCAACCCGACATAGATGGGAAAAGAGGCCGATGGATTGCAAAAATTATGGAATTTGACTTGGAGATAAAACCCACCAAGCTGGTTAAGGGGCAAGGTTTAGCTAAGCTACTGGTTGAATCTAACCGCGAAGCCTTGGGAGTTAGTTTCATCAATACTCACCTAGGATCTCAGCAAGCTGAATCACCCAGCCCACACTCTCAATATGGCTTATCACTGGCAGAATGTGCCTGGTATCGTGAGATTCTATATTTTCTGCAAGAATTGAAGCCCCCCGATGGAATGGGAAAAAGCAAAGCAAGGGACCTAAAGCTCAAGGCGGTCAGGTATTGTCTCATTGACCAAACCTTTTACTGGAAAGACCCTCTAGGGGTATTTCTGAGATGCCTGAACCCGCAAGAGGCCCAGAAGGTTACGTTTGATTTTCATAGTGGCCTTTGTGGAGGTCATCATTTCTGGAAGACCACAGCTCACAAGATACTCCGAGCTAGGTATTACTGGCCCACTTTGTTCCCCGATGTTTGCAGGGAGATCAGAGCTTGCATCAAATGCCAAAAGTTCTTAGGAAAGCAACAACTCAAATCACTGCCATTGAAGCCCATAGTAGCTCCGACACCTTTTCAACAGTGGGGGTTGGACTTCATCGGAGAAATTCATCCTCCCTCAAGTGGTCAACACAGGTGGATCCTGACTACAACCGATTATTTCACCAAGTGGATAGAAGTTGTCCCCACCAGAAGCGCATCACACAAAGTAATTATCAGATTCCTGGAGGATATCATAGCCCAATTTGGCTGTCCCAGCAAAATCGTCACTGATTTTTATACGATAAATCCGTGAGTGCGGACACAAACCGATCTCCCTAGATCCACCTGAATCTAGAACAAAACATGACAGAATAATACACTTTCTATAGATCTAGATTATTGAATGAACTGAGAAATGAGGATCATGGACATACCTTATGAACGCTTTCCTTAGATCTCTGTTGTTCCAAGCTTCTCTCCAATGCTCTCGTCCCGTCCAGATCACAACAGAATGAACCAATCGAAGTAAAGGTGGATTAATATATTCAATGACTAGTCTATACATATGATCAAGGAATTATGTAATAAAGTGACATCATCTTTATGGGAAAGGGACATATTGCTGTATTGAATTAATTGAAAGTGAAACTTACAACCTGAGCCTTGATTTCATAGGTCTCCTTTCGATGGCTCCTAGCTCTGACACACACACTTGCTCATGCATGAAGAAAATCAACCACTTGCGATGACCTTGCTGTTGTCTCTAGCTGCTGTAGCATCAATCCTCCATACAGTCTTGCACTAATTCTATAATCAATATCTAGCTAGCTTGTTGCTTGTTTGCTTAACCCTTTCCATGAGCAATCCCCTCAATATATAGGAGAAGATAGACTAGTTACTTTGATAGGGAATGATCCCAAGATATCTGGAATGCCAACACCTGAATAACCATTCGAAAGCGAACTCACCCTTCTAGAAGATTCCCTTCTAGAAGGTTCAAGAATTTTATCTTTTTCCCCTTTAAGAACATGTTTGCACCCTAACAATGAGTACAATGCGAGAAGTTCGCACCCCAGCTTAAATCAGTCTGCGAGAATTAGACATTCTCGCAGGCAGATATATAGGTAGCCTGCGAACATCCTTAAAAACATGATTCCTGGAAGCAGACAAATGTAACTTCTCTCAAGAAAGTGTTCGTAGTAAAGAGTTTGATTTTCCATCATCATAACATCATCATGACATCATCATAATGACCAAATTTGTGGATAACAGAATGCCCCCCAAAGTCTGAGAGCGGAACCAGTGACAGTCGATAGACTTTGTAAGCTGCATGTGTGTGTCAAGAACCATAAGCACATCTAATCAGAAACCTGCAAACATCCAAGCATTAGCAGAATATCATATATACAATTCCGAGGTAGGCATTCCCATACTCAAATCATAGACTGATGACATCGTAAACCAAGGTCATGGCCACCAATCATACACTATGGATCCATGTCGTCATTATATAGCACAGCCACCTGAATACACTGTGGATCTGTGTGACAAACTTTAAATCAAGACGATATAGCCACGAAACATACACAGTGGATCTATGTGTCACAAAGTATACATACTCCATCACAACCTGGATCACATGGATAATATCGAGGGTCTTCAATCTCATCGCCCAAAAGTACGAATCTAACCATGTGATTACATGTGTCGAAGTCCAACATGGTAGAAACCTCTTGATTACCGGTCATTGATGTATACCGTTAACAAGTGCGAGGGAAATCACCATTGATTCCAATGACTCCCAAGGTACTATAGTACAATCCATCGACTATGAATAAATGAGTTGATGTCGAACACTCGACAGAATCTATCGATCAGGGGTCAATGATATAAACCCGTTGTCGAAAGCGAGAAACTTGTCATTGAGGCATGCAAGCTTCAAGGTACCATATAATTCCTAAGTCTTGATTCCAGATAATGTGCTGAAGTCGACAGAACAAGACTCGTCACAAGAGGGCCTTGATGTATCCCCCATCAGTGACACGAAATGAGTAACTGAGTTTGAAAATGAAACAGAGCACGTGGCAATTGGAATTTGGACACCGGGAAGGCCGACACGGAATGAATGGATAACTGCAGATGGCCGACTCAAATAGAGGTTCCAGACGGACAACTCTTGAACATATGAATGACACGACCAATGATTTGG
>ML778230.1:942806-965897 GCA_009831015.1 Picea engelmannii | reverse complement strand
CGATCTCCCTAGATCCACCTGGATCTAGAACAAAACATGACAGAATAATACACTTTCCCTAGATCTAGATTATTGAATGAACCGAGAAATGAGGATCATGGACATACCTTATGAACGCTTTCCTTAGATCTCTGTTGTTCCAATCTTCACTCCAATGCTCTCGTCCCGTCCAGATCACAACAGAATGAACCAATCAAAGTAAAGGCGGATTGATATATTCAATGACTAGTCTATACATATGATCAAGGAATTATGTAATAAAGTGACATCATCTTTATGGGAAAGGGACATATTGTTGTATTGAATTAATTGAATGTGAAACTTACAACCTGAGCCTTGATGTCATAGGTCTCCTTTCGATGGCTCCTAGCTCTGACACACACACTTTCTCATGCATGAAGAAAATCAACCACTTGCGATGACCTTGCTGTTGTCTCTAGCTGTTGTAGCATCAATCCTCCATACAGTCTTGCACTAATTCTATAATCAATCTCTAGCTAGCTTGCTGCTTGTTTGCTTAACCCTTTCCATGAGCAATCCCCTCAATATATAGGAGAAGATAGACTAGTTACTTTGATAGGGAATGATCCCAAGATATCTGGAATGCCAGCACCTGAATAACCATTCGAAAGCCAACTCACCCTTCTAGAAGATTCCCTTCTAGAAGGTTCGAGATTTTTATCTTTTTCCCCTTTAAGAACATGTTCACACCCTAAAAATGAGTACAGTGCGAGAAGTTCGCACCCCAGCTTAAAGAAGTCTGCGAGAATTAGACATTCTCACTGGCAGATATATAGGTAGCCTGCGAACATCCTTAAAAACATGATTCCTGGAAGCAGACAAATGTAACTTCTCTTAGGAAATTGTTCTTAGTAAAGAGTTTGATTTTCCATCATCATAACATCATCATGACATCATCATAATGACCAAATTTGTGGATAACAATGATAATGCTGCTTCTTTCAAATCTGAACCTCTAATTAAGTTCTGTGAGCAGTTCCAGATCTCGCTAATTCACTCCACCCCCTACTATCCCCAGGGCAATGGTTTAGCGGAATCCTCAAACAAAAGCTTGATAAAGATCATCAAAATATTGTTAGAGGATAACAAAAGAGCCTGGGATTCGAAGTTGAAGTTTTCTCTGTGGGCCGATCGTGTCACAACGAAGAAGTCTATGGGCACTTCGCCGTTTCAACTAGTCTACGGAGCCGAGGCGGTTTTCCCTACTCAACTCGCCCTACCTGTGGAGAAGTTCTTTCAAGACCACGAGGGAGAACCAGATCATATGATCAGAAGAATTCATCAGATAGTGGACGTGCAGCAGATCAGAGAACAAGTGAGGGACACATCTTATAGTCATCAGTAGAAGATCAAACAGGCTTTTGACAGGAAGGTCAGGAAAAAGGTGTTCGATATCGGGGACTTGGTATTTAAGTGGGACGCACCCAGACAGGATAAATGCAAGCACATCAAGTTCGACGGCCTCTGGATCGGCCCCTTTAAAATCTCTGAGATTTTCTCCAACAACACATATGGGTTGCAGGATTTGGAGGGTGAAGAGGTTTTCAACAACCCAGTGAATGGGTATTTTCTGAAAAAGTGTTTTATTTGAGCCTTAGACGACTCCTCTGTTTGTAAATATTTTCCTGTTTTCTTGTTTTATTTCCTTTTTGCATGTTTTCCGACGTAATAAGTGACTCCATAGCCCAATAGCAAGGCACTGAATCTGCAGAAGGAGTTCTTAGAGCATCGCAGGGACGACTCTATCCCCCATGGAGCCTAATGTTAGCGATAATTCTTGTCTTGGGCTCGAGAGCATTCGGGTCTACAAGTTACACGAGAAGCGCCCGAGCGCAACATGGAAAAATCTTGTTTTTCGACTTTCAAACAAGCGAGCGGGCAAAGTATGTCGTCAACAACTAGGATCCATGTATAAAGCAGATCAACGATCAGTGGGTAATCACGGTTAGCAGAGTTGTGCCAGGATTAGCGCAATGGATAACGCTTATATATATCACCCAAAAAGATCTCAGTCGTCCATCCCGTAGGAGAACGTGGTGTGCGATTAGGCTCCTCTCCTTTTCACCCATCGCAACTTTGAAACAGAAGGACCAACCTCCTCCCAGCTGTGAGACGTGAAGTGATGAAGGCATCCGGGACTCGGGCCCACAGTCTTTCCGAGGTGATCAGAACCGCCCATCCAGAGGGGACACCTGGCAGCAAGTTGAGTCATCTCGGCGCCTCGCCCATCGCGACTCCAACATGCAAAAAGCAGCTCCATTATTTTACGAGGTGCGAGGTGCCGGGAGAACCTCGGGCCCGGGCCCACGGCATTGCCGGGAGAAGTAAGAACCGTCAGATCTAGAAGGACACGCAGTGCCAGATTAAGCCTTCTCGCCATATCGCTCATCGCGATTTCAATCAGCAAAGGTTAGCCCTTTCATATTCGTGAGCGCCGAAATCATATGGTCATAGCCCATGGTCACTTGGGAAGAGGAAGGGGTTGCATAAAGAAGGCCTGAGGTGTCGAGTTCAGTTGCAGAGGGGATCATCGCGACCTCCAGGTGCCATCGGATCCGATCTCCTTACTGTTTCTCGCCTAGAGTAAATGACGACAGGCGCAGGTGGGTGAGACTTCCTCTCATTCATTAAGAGAGGGAATGGTGGTTCTGGCAAGCCGTCCACCTGAGGAGGTCATGTGTATTGATTTTCTCAAAGAAGCCATGCCGAAGACCTTGACTCAACAGAGAGGTCTATAAACGCTAGCCCGACACTTAATGGCTCAGCTACTCTCCTTGCAGGAGCCATGCGTAGTTAATATGGCGCTTAAAAGAAGATATCAGTACGAGTTTGACTGAAGTGAAGTGACACCAAGCCTTGGGTGACTGAGCACACCTCTGTGAGGAAATTTTCTCTGAGTATATAAACTCAGTCTTTGTAATTTGTAAGGTATCAATGGTAGAGCAGAGCTCCCTACTTTAAAGTTTAACAGACATTCTAGTTTGTTGGATATGCATCTGTATATGAGATATCTTGTTTTATGACAGATAATTTTTCTCCCTCCATCTAATTTTCTTCTCATGCTAAGAGAGTTCGCGATTGACTGAGTCACGCAAATTATTGCAGTTCTGTTGTGATAAATGATTTATCATTGCATTATTGTATTCTCTGGTTTTCTGTATTTAAATGTAAGAAGACCTTGCATTTGGATGCCTTCTTCTACAGTCTGTTAGGAACCTATTGTTTATAAGAGACCTTCGCACTCTTCCCATATAAATCCTCCACCTGTTCACCCTTTACTACAACTCACTGTCTGAAGTTTATAAAGACCTCACTCACCTATGCATGCCTGGCCTAGTTTTGAGTTGGAATGATATCGTTTTGAGTTGGCTTCCATTCAGTCACCCCATCTATAAATAAACCGTGACATAAAACTGATGGGCGTCGGGCTCTACTCCTGATAGCAATCCAGGAGTGACTTCCGTCGCCAACAGAAGTGAGAGAGACACATGCAACTGTTGGTAATAAAACTGAGGTTGGCATGCATGAGTGACTTCCACTAGTCTAATTGACTCTGAAATAAAGAGGAACACTCTATTTTGTAGGGGAATATTCTCTAGAGATAATATTCTCATCTAAGGAATCATTCTCAACATTGGACTATCAAACTTAGGAAAATAATTCTAGGTGAGTGTGTAATATCTCTAACACCCCCCTGAACATGTTGGCAAATATTTAACAGACAACGAATGACAAACATTTAACAGACAATGAATGCTTTTCATTGATGGCAAGTACAACAATGAATATGGCATGAGTACATGAAGTTTGTAACCGACAGGCAAATAGAATATGAGTTCAGGAAGATCGAATGATCAAAGGCAACGCAACATTGATCGAATGATCGAAGGCTCGTAAAGTTTGAGAATCATTTCTGATCATTGGATCTCATTCAAAATTCCCGAAAGAACGAGGGCCATCAGATCTGAGTGTAGACAAGAAGAGCACTGAAGAGGAGGACATATCTGAGATGTTAGATCCAAGCGTAGGATTCAACCATCGTTGGATCAAGGAGAACCTGCACGCTGTTTAAAGTACAACAAGGAGAAGCGGGCGTACAAAATTTCGAAAGAAGGAGGACCGTCCATTTACGAGTAGGACAAGTGGGGATAGATCTTCATTTCGCTGACTGGAGAGTCAAAGGAACAGGGCTCCCTAACCTCTCGAAATCGCGATTTAATCTGAGTCGTTAGATCAAGGTTGAATCTGGACCGTTGATTCCAGTCCATGTCAGAGTTTTAGGGATCGAGAGATGGAGATGTCAAGTAATATCAACCACAGGAATCCTGATATCGTGATATGTGAAATCACGATTCAATCTGAGCTGTTAGATCAAGGTTGAATCTGGACCGTTGATTCCAGTCCATGTCGGATTTTCAGGGATCGAGAGATGGAGATGTCAAGTAATATCAACCATAGGAATCCCGATATCGCGATATGCGAAATCACGATTCAATTTGAGCCGTCAGATAAAGGTTGAATCTGGACCGTTGATTCCAGTCCATGTCGGAGTTTCGGGGATTGAGAGATGGAGATGTCAAGTAATATCAACCACAGGAATCTCGATATTGCGATATACGAAATCGTGATTCAATCTAAGATGTCAGAATAAGGTTGAATCTGGACTGTTGATCCCAGTCCATTTCGGTGTTTCGCGGATCGAGTATTGGATATGTCAAAGATTATTAACAATAGGAATCCCGATATCGCAATATGTGAAATCGCAATTTAATCTGAGCCGTCAGATCAAGATGTGATCTGGACCATTGATCTGACTCCATTTCAGAGTTTCGTGGATCGAGACTTTAAAGTGAAAAAAACATTGAACATCATGAATGTTGAAATCACAATATGCAAAATTGTGATTCAATCGCAGCCATTGAATCAAGATCAGATCTGGACCATTGATCTAACTCCATATCATAGTTTCACGAATCGCAACATGGAGAGGCAAAGAAAAGAATGCAACAAGAATGTCAAAATCGTGATATGCGAAATCGCGATTCAATCGCAGCTGTTGAATCAAGATCAGATCTGGACCATCGAATAATAGGACATGTGTCAAGCGATTGAAATTTTACTGACTTGGGTTCAACGGAGCATAGTGTTGAAATTCACAAAATGAGAAATCGCGAAAGCGCTTTATGCATAAGCGCGTGGTCATATCCATTGATCACATCGATGGAAGATGGAGGTAGAAGCTAGAGGTTCTAAGCTTGGCCACAAAAATGCTGAAAGGAATGCAAGATCTCATGAAGCCAATCCAACGGTGGAGGTGAATTTGAACAAAGATCAGAGGGTTACTGTTCTCTCTCACATTTAACTCCTTAGTTACGAATTTGTTAGCGAAATGGACTCATGATTGCCAATCAATTGGCGTTTCAGTTGCTTGGCCAATTGTCTTTCTTTTGCCTAAGGAAATGCGAAGTGGAACCGCCGTGGAGGTGTGTATAAAAGAAGATGAGATAGACTGTGTGGGGTTGGTGGTTCTGTATGAAAAAATGAATGAAACTGTAAGAAAGGGAAAAATCATAGAATGTGCAGTGTGAGATTGAGAATATGCACAGTGTGAGATAAGAGTAACAGATGATGAAGAAAACTTGAAGCAGAGAAAAATAACATAACAAGTTGAAGCAGAACAGAATGACAGAACAAGTTGATGCAGAGTAGACCTGCTGAACAGATAGAGGAAGAGAAGAATTGCAGAACAGTTAGAAGAAGACCAAATTTACAGAACAAAGAAAGATTGGTAAGAATTGATTTATCTGTGTAGCTGATTGTTTATTTATTCATTCATATTTTAGGGAGGTTGGGAGGTGCTCGGGAGGACTGTTGTCCTCAAAGGTTCAAGTGAGAACTTGACACAGGAAGTTGTAGCTTCCATCTGGTTGCAGCCAGAGAAACCAGGGTGGCAGGATGGTGCAAGGGAGAACAAGTGTTCTCTGTTATACAGGTTGGAGCATGTGTAACTGGAAGTCGGTGCTTCCATCCAGTTGGTGCTGGAACATTAAGGGAGTTGTTGCTTCCTTCTAGTGGGTGCTAGAGAAACCAGAGAGTTGTTGCTCTCAAACAAGTTGCAACTTGTAAAACAGAGGTAGCAGCCTCGCATTGAGCTGGTTCTCAATTATAGATGATGTACAGAACTTAAAAGACTGCCTATCATTTCGAAGAAGAAGAGGTTTTCTCCCTTTATGGGTTTTCTCATGAAAATCCGTCTCTGTGTATACCTTATGTGTGACTGATGCTCTTTAATTTTACCATCCATATGCTGTATATTGTTGATGATCACTTGAAGAAAGATTAATAATGTTTTAATAGACTTAAAATATTTTAAGCTCAATTACAACTGATTCACCCCCCCCTTCTCAGTTGTTTTAGTAATTTCAACAAAACACTACTAGGGTGTACATGATGAAAGGGTCCCGCAAACCAAGGCCATGTTAGGTACCCATTGTACAATGTATATAAGAATGAGACAAAAAAAAAAAAGAGGAAAGAGGGAAAACCCGACCCTCAAATTACAATGCATAAAGAAAGATGAGAAGGAACAAAAAACGGTTGCTAAGCAACCTTGTCCTTCACTCCAAGAAGACATTGAAACTATGTAAGTTTGTGATCATTGAAGATTTTGTTGAAGATGTAGATGTCTACATGGATTTGATGAAGTATATGCACCATTGATATGTCCACACATATCCACTTTCTCTTCTTGTAATGAAGAAGATCCAAATAAAGTTTGGATGAAATTTTGCGATCGTTTTCGGAAAAAACATTGAAATTTTGCTGATTTTAAAATGATCTTAAATGCACTTCCTGAAACCTGTTTTGAATTTTTTTTTTTTGAAATTGGATATTTTTCTGAGAGGAATTCAAATATCCAATTTGTTTCTATAAATTTTTCTCAATAAAATATCAAAATTGAATCTGATGTGCCCAACTCCCTTTTTGTCTCCTAAGATGCATGCATGGTGCATGCATGTTGCTCCTGAGATGCATGCATGGCACATAGAAAAGTGTCTACAGGTGACCCTTGAGATGCATTCAATATACATTCCACATGAAATTCAAAAAACAAATATGAAATTTCCACCCAGCACAACAGGTGGCACACATGTCACTAAGGATCCTTGCCTCAAAATTCCAAATCTCAGTGACATGTGGCATGATCTTGGCTTGACATGTGGTACCACCCACATCATGACACATGGATTAGCATGGGGCTACATGTCATCACAGAGCTTAGGGTTTGACCTTCCAGGTGATGATGCTTTTCCCAAGCACATTGGTTGGGTGACGATATCCTTTTCAAAATGACGTCACCTTTTTCATGGCCTTGTCCAGGCGAAAAACATAGATCATAGGTTGAAAACAATCTCAGTTGGACTCTGATCAATGACCAATATTTTTCTGTGGAGTCTTCCCATTGGAGTGACTTAGCCAAGGATACTTTGACAACTCCTTTGGGATCATCGATCCATATTTCTCTACATCAATGGATTTGATGGTCCGAGATTCTCCTCGAAACCTCTCCATTAGAGTGGCTCTATTTCAATTTTTTCAAGGCTACTCTAACCATGGACTCCAATGTCTAACACCCCAGTTTCCCCCAACTTGTAATTAATCATAAAATAGGATTACCATGCTAAATCATGTGGATGATTTAAATGTATTATTGTTAAATTTCCCATAACTAACTAGGGGTGAAGCCTTAAAGTATGAGCCATGATATCTCTAGAGGAAAGAATCAGTTAATGAAGGAAAGGACTGGTGGTTGAATAATCAACCACCCTCATGAATGAAAACATGGGTTGTTAGCCCGAAGTACCACAGAGACTTGTTGACCCAATCTTCCTTCTGACAGAAGGAACAGGATAGGTCGGGAACCTTCCTAAAGAAGGAAGGTAAGATACATACACATAGACGATAAGGAAAGGGTATGGTAAGAGAGGAGACACCAGACAAGAGCACAAGCTCGAAAGGAGATGAACAAACCAAAAGGGAGTGTAGAGAACACTACCTAAATAACCAGAACACGAGCTTGATGCCGAGGAAGCATCTGATAAACCTCGCAGGGTCGTTATGACATAGAGAGTTTCTCTGAGAGATGGCATAAATTCCCTAGTGATATCATGGCTTGGCATGGGGGTGGATAGAATGCTAAGAATGAATGCCTCTGAGCCTATGGTTGGGTGGAAAGGAGCACACCCACGGTTAGTTAGTTGGCTGCAACCTGTAATAGATAAGTATTCTCCTACCTTGTGTAATTAAGTTGTAACTGCGTGATAAAATTGGTTATACTATGAATGTTTTCAAAGATGTGCATGATTTCTTAATGGTTATACTGTATCCTTTTTTATTTCTACTCGATCATGTAATTAGGCATATAATAAATTATATGTTTCGTACACGACTTCTACTCGTAAATGCTTGAGACTTGTGGTGGCTTAAGATAGAGCCACGAAATGTGAGTTCGTCAACCTTGGGTACAATTTCATGTATGCATGTCGACACTCCTAGTCGTTCTAGGTCCCTAGGAGGAAGGAGTTTGTTAAAGATCAGGAGAGATAATGCACATATGCACAGGATCTCTGTGAGGTGGGAAGAGACTGAGAACTCCTTGAGTTCTAGACTTGATGAAGGATCACATGGGGTGTGTAGAAGACCCTTCTAAGTGTTAATTTCAGGAGAAAGAGCTCAAATCTCTTAAGACTTTCATAGATAACAAAGATCAGGAAGAGTAGCGAGGTTGAAGTATTGAAAGGGAAGGTTCCTTTGTTTGGAAGAAGAATGGATGAGATCTGTCTGGAGAGAGCCATGGTCCATTGTGACTGTTGGATATAAGAAAGAGCACGGGAGTTAACCCTTTGAGTCCTTTTGACTTCACGAGTTTGGAGAATTGAGCGAGTTCGTCATAGGGGAGGTAAAACCCCTGAAGTCCCAAAGTTAACTTTGGGCCTTAGATCTGAGGATGCCTGGGAACCATCCCGACTATCAGATCTATGAGGTAGTCATCCCGACGTTGACCACTTCGGGAGAATAGAGACTTAGTAATGCCAAAACTCCCGAAGAACAAAGTAATGTGGACCGTGGATCTATGGATCCTTCAGGACCCCTCTCGACTGTTCGATCAAGGGAACGTGGGTATCACGTAGAGAGTATGTGGGGATCCAAGTGTCTAGTGACGGTAAGGCCACAGTTGGTGCAACAATGAGACCCCGAGGGAGGTTATGAACCGTCAATCTGGGGGTCTACATAGAATAACCAGGACCGTCAAATATAGGCCTTAGTCATCCCGACGCTGACCGAATCCGGGAGAAAAGAGGAGCTTGCATCGTGAAACTCCCGAAGATCCGAAGAGAACCTGGATCATCAGATTGAGAGAGACGTGTGGTGGAAATCCATTGTATTTAGGTGAAAGCACTCCGGGAGGAATGAGTGCACAGGAGTTGAAACTCTCGAAGCCCGAATAGACAAAGTAGTTGGAGGTCATCGATCTGTGGAAGGACATGCATCAATAGATCGTGGATTATGGGTGAAACGATCCAGGAGAAATTGAGCATGGATAAGTTGAGAGTTGATATTCCTGAAGGTCAAAGTCTCGAAGTGGGCTAGAGCCGATGATTTGAGGAGGACACGTGGCAGAAGATCTTCCATTTCGGAGTAAGTCACTACGGGAAAAACAAGAGTGTGTTGAACAAGAAATCCCGAAGGCCAAAGATCCATAGTTCATTTGAGCCATATGTTTGCTAAGGACAGGTGTCATCCGATCTTCCACTCCAAAAGATAGCCACTTCAGAGACATTCAAAACTGTCGAACGCCGAAGTCCCAAATTGGATCACAGTCGTTGATTGGGAAAGGACGCATGGCGCTCGATCTGTAACTCCGGGTATAATGTAACTCAGAGGAAAAATGTGTAGGAATGTTTGAAACTTTCGAATTCCGAAGTACCGAAGTGAATTAGGACCGTTGAAATCCCCAAGGACACATAGCTCTAGATTGTGAAGTTCAGTGAATTGTAATTTTGGGGGAATTCATGCGGTGGTTATCTTAGCGCTTGTTGTTTTGGCATCTGGTCACAACTAATGATCATATGCAAGTATAAGGGGAATGGAAGAACCTGAATGGCTTAAAATATGATATCTTCCCAGTTCTGAGCTTGGTTCGGAGAATGGAGGCCATGGCTGGAAAGCTCTCAAAGAGAAGAATGAAATAGAGACCCCTCAATGAGGATATTTTCTTTTTTTTTGTAAGTAAGATTGTATAAAAGAATTGCCAAAATCAAAGATTATAGTATCATCACTTTGTTCCAGGTTGTAAACAATGAGCTTCCCCGAGGGGAAACCAACTCAGCCAACCAAACAGTTTTTTAGTTAAAGTCTTAAACTGTCAGTCATAACAATTTTTAACAACAAAATATTACAGCTTGATATTTATACTGACATATAATAGAAAATTGTAGCCCCTTAAGGGTGACCAGCTTGACATTAATTGACACAAACAGTAAATGACATAGATTGTCACTATAGCATCTATGAGAAAAAACAACAGTTATATGACCCTCCAACCGAGAAAAATAAAAGAGACACCTGTGCATGTCAAGTGGTAGGGTTTTAATGCGGTCGCGTGTCCATGGAGGTGTCGCCGAGTGTCGTATCTCTGAGAGGAGTTGGCTCCTCCTCGACCAGTGTCGTGTCCTCCTCCTTGACTAGTGCAGCTTACTTCGAAGACCCAAGTGGTGGAGCTGGTGCCAACACTGGTGTCTCATCCTCTGCTACGTTTGCTTCTCTAGCTGAGGGGTGGTAGGCATCCTGCATTGTTGAAATAAATTGCAGGAATTGCATTGTTTTCCAGTCCAAAATATTCATGCGAAACCATAGATCATCCAAGTCTCGTCGTAACTCAAAAACCAGGCCTTGCAGCAATGCAAGGCCTGCTTGCAATTCAAATTAAGAGTTTGTGCAAGATTCTATGTGGGAGTGAGGCCATTGTTGTGAACCTTGTCTTGCTTCATGGTCATCACCCTGAGAGTGAGCGTGGTGTAGCAGGGCATGGGGCGATTGGGGAAATGAGTGGGTCGACGAATTTTGGAACCACTGGTACTGACTACGAGGTGGAGGCCAAATCTCCAAGGGGGCCTAGGTTAAATCCCAAAGAATTTCCCGAGAGATCAAACCACTCCAACCTGCAAGAAAAAGGCGACGAGAGGGGAGGGAGGTTGTTGGGACTATGTCTCGACTGCGCCAGGGAGGAGGACAAGGAAGGAGATGAGGAGGATGAGTTGTGGTAAGGTGTGGGCAGGGGGTGGAGGGATAGATGTGGTTGACTGGGCTGCCATGCCAAGCCTCGTTTAGACCTCCCCCCCTGTATCATCATCTCTGAGACATAGTGAGGGCGGAAACACCCAGGAGAGAACAATAGTAGGTGTAGGAGCAACTGAGCAGAAGGTCGCACTCTGGAGGATTCAACCATAGGAGAATGAGGCATCTAGTGCACCTGGTGCAATTCATACTATCTGAGTCATTGGTTCCATCCATTAAACCAACACACACACAGAGTAAATACATAGCCATGGCGTTGGTCCATCGAAGGGATAGATAGCCAAAGAAGGGCACACTGAGATTAATGGCGCCATGTCTCATGTAATGTGGTTTTAAGAGAATTAAGGTGGCAAGAGGGGGATGCATGCATCTATGACATGGCTTATGCCACTGTGGCTCTCTCCCTGCTGCTCCTCTTGACAAGTGTCTCCCACTATCACCCCATCCGGGGACCCTTAATGAGGATATTGTTCTCTCATGGAGAATGGAATTTTTATGCCCCATCGTGGGTGTGTTAGAAATTGTTATCAGAGCACGATTACAATACTTGGCCTACTTGGGCTCATGAATGAGTCACATAAAGAGGTATTTTTATCTACATTTACTCCTTGAGGAGAGGGACTGCAGATTGAACTTGTGATTTTGGTAATTCTTGTTGAAATTCAACAGAAGAATTTTTTCATCCCTTTTTCCAAATGATAACTTCCCTTACGAAGGTAGGGATATCATGATCAACATTAATGGTAATACCTGAGTGTGTATTGGCATGAAAATGCAAGATGGGAACATGTTGTGACACATACGATAATGGTTGCATGAATGTAACATGGAAATAGACTCAATTAAACCTATGGTTGGTTGTAGCGTGAGATATGTTGCTGGTTGCATTAGTCCATAATGACCTAATGACAACAGAGGAGTAACAACATGAATGTGGTAAGAAGGTGAAAGCGATGCACCTACATATACACAAATATGTTTATACATTCTTAAAAGAATAATATGACTGCAAGCCCTCGACTGGGGGGGGGCTCAATATTGAGTGTCCTTATGAGGCCTATCCTAAGGATGAATTGGAAGATCCTTGGGAGAAGGATCTAGAAGTTTGATATGTCCATGTGTGTGAATGAAATGGAAGAAGGTGCAAGCAATGAGCTTGCATGATGAATGTTTTGACTGTGTGTGTATATGCTTGAGTGCATGGATTTAATGCATTGTGAAGCTTCTTGATATGAAGCATGATATTAATACCAGTTAGGTATGAATGATATTAAACGTGCAAGTGATGCACATGTATGATGTAAGAGTATACTTATAGGAACAATATGGTTACCATGATGAGTGAAATATAAAGCAAGAATTGCTCTTGTCCAGATTAAATGAATCCTATGGATGCATGGCTGACTCCATTCTGAAGGGTCATGAAAGTTTTGTCCCAAATAATATCTTGAAGGGAATGTATCTCATTTCCTAAGGGGATACTAATATAATTAGATAAAAGGGTAAATGAGCAAAGATGCTCTATTGTCATGATAAGAGGAAAATGATTATGCCTTTGAGGATCACATGAGAAGGATTGTGAACAATCCTGAGTTGACTGATCTTAAAAGTGGAGATGTGTGTGGGTTGTGAAACATACCTATGACAACTACATGTAGGCTTAGTATTATGAATAGGGTTAAGTACATCATGGATGTAAGTTAACAAAACTAGAATATGTATGGATACATAATTTGGGTACATGACAAAGATGCATGTTTATATTCCTTATGGAATATTTGCTAAACAACTAAAGCTAACTCAAGGATGAGTCCATCACAGATAGTGATGAATGTGCAATAAGGAAGTTGCATACTAAGGGAGTTCCCTATGGAAGAACTGTGTGAAAACTCTGTCAGGAGGTCAGAGTCACAACCTTAATAACTGCTAAGAAATTGAGCAATGAGCTACAAGCTTATATATATATATATATCCTGGATTACATTTTGAAAGCATCATGTAATGAATAGAAGACTAATGAATGAATAAAGGAGTATGTTTGATTGAATAGGCATTGTTTGGATCCATGTTAAGAAAAGGCAGTGGGGCCTTTAGAGATATCTCAGTTGAGTTGAAAGGTCCCAGGCGGTGTAGAAATAATTGGAAGAAGGGGAGAGCCCTAAATCCTTTCTTGCTATGTGTTATGTTTCCTCTGGAATGAGAAATTTGGTTTACTAATAAAATTAAATGTTTTCACACCATAGTGATGATGCTTGTATTACTGCAGGAACAGTTGATAACTGTCTGTTTGCATTCATGGAAACCATTGAGGATAATGTGATGAAGTACATAAAGATATGCTAGGACATGGTTTATGGATTTGAATGTTATGATACATGAATTTTTATTGATATTACAACTAATGATGCATGTTGTATATAGAAAGGAATTGGAATTGTTGAGGAACAAAGTTACCAATAATGGGCAACCTCAAGCAGAGGATGACCATGGGAAGACTGCGGTCAAAAGATTGTTGATAGGACTGTGAAAATCCCGCTAAAGCACTACTGATGAGGTAAAAATCAGAAAGAGGGTTCTAGCAGCCAAGAACAGGTATGAAAATGTTCATGATTATGTGGCTCAAGGTATGAAAAGATTTGGGTGAGAATCCCTTCTAAAATATTTTATTGTCTCATGTTATGCACGAAATTTGGAAAGGGCAGTTGTATGCCATGGATAACCAAGTAGGGTATGATTCAGGAAGGAGAACCCGAATGTTGGAGGTATGAAAATCTAGCAGTGAAGACTGATTGTATGATGCAGCAAAATCTAAACCAAATGATCTCCATTGACTCAAAAGGTCAAAAACCTTTAAAAAGAGATCGTAGAAATCCCTTCGATCAACTATAGATCAAAATTGTGAGGAACGCGAAAGAAAACCCTGATCGAATCAGGTTAATCAAGAGACTGATAGAGGAAGTGAACACGATCCATTCATTGGAAGGAAACCGATCTCAGTCATCAGATCGATTTCAAGACCCATTGGAGTTAATGGATCAAACGTCAGTCATTTGATAATATCGACGACTTGTATTCATTGCGGAGATCGAATAGGCACACAGGTTAACGCCAAAGTTTGTTCTCGTAATTTAAATTCAATGTAGCTTTGTTTTGAGTTTGGGGTTCGATCGTAGATTGGACGACTCGTATTGATTGCAGAGCGTGAAGGTAGAATTAATGGGCATGCTAGTTCACAATCCACAATCAACCAACACCGTTGATCTCGTTGGGGTGGATAATCAACGACCCCGATTAAAAGAGTTGGGTGAACACCTTTCAGATCACGGAGATTGAATTCTTCGATAAGGAGCGAGCACATTGGGGATTCCACAATCACTGCGAACCATGGATCTGTGAATGATCGATGGGTGGACCTGCAAGGAGCCCACGCGTTAATGCCACGTAAAATCGTACTGTGGTTGGGTTTTGTGGTTGGATTTGGAAAATCAAGCTCTCAGCCTAAATTCTCGGTCAAATACTTCTATGTCATAATTTTTATGTTTGGAATATATCTAGGGATAATATCGACAACCCGTATTCATTGGAGGGAAGGTATATGCATGCGGGTTAATGTCGGAACCTGTACCCATAAAATAAACTCAATATAGTTTTTTTTTGAGTTTGGGATCCGATCATATATAGGACGACCCATATCCATTGTGGATATCAGAAGGAGAATTAAACCGCGAGCTGGTTGAGGTTCTGCAATCCCTTGAAGCCGTTGGATCTGGGGGAAGATGAATCTTCACCGTTAAATTGCAAACAAGGGGTTTAGCCAGGATCATGGCACCCAGACATGGGATTTGAAAGGGAAACTCCTGAAAACAATAAAGCTGAGGTCACAACTCTCGGTCGCATGAAGAGAAAATGTAGTTCCTTCGGGCCAGTCAAGGAAGATAGAGTTTATCACACTATGATTAGACAATGGTCAAGGGGACTGGTTCTATGGGAATCAAGGTGATTATAGTTAGCATGTTTCATGGAATGCATTGAGGGAATGCATGTTTACATAAGAGGGAAGACGACATATTTCCTATTAAGGAAGGAGGACCTTCCAATACTCTACTTAAGTTATAGAGGTATTAAGAAAAAGAAAATTTCTTGGGTTTCCATGAGTATTGGGACCCTAGTTACTAATGAAGACATAATGCTTGGGTGCATTCATGCGAAGCTTTTAAGTTTCATGTCTACTGATTTGGGATTGTGATCAGGCTATAGTAGGAAGTATGGTATTGTTGTAAGAATGAATGAAAATGAATAAACCATATGATGAAAAGGTTGGTTAAATTCCAACACACCATGAATAAGAACCTGTCATAGAATGTGACAAACTTGAAATCAATGCAAGAGCGCATTGGGTATGAATGTGACCATGAATATTGGCACATTTTTTAAAATCCTTTGAAATGTTGAATTACGTTTTGAAAAGTTTGGTATGTTGTAATGAGGCATAGGCAAGGAATGAGATCCCCTTTTTATGTTTATGTAGATGTGATGAACTGTTATAATGTATGGTTTTTGAATACACACACACACACACACACACACACACACACACACACACATACATGGATGCATGAGAGACTAACAATTTGTTGGATGTGTAAAGAATGAATTGAAGGAAGAAAGAGTCTTGGATATGGCAACGTTGTAAGCCATACAGAAGACCAATTGCCTGCTGAGCCAAACCTCTATGGGGAGGAAAGTCCCATAATTATGAATCTGGTTCCTGTGTGGAATAAATATGAAAACAAAATGCAAAGTTTGGAAATCTGTGGGTGAAAGATTTACAAGCAAATTTTGAATTTAAAATTTATGATGATGTCTCATGAATTTCTGTATACCTGTGATACACGTGAAATGAAAAGATTTGCGAAGAGTACAGAGATGAGAGATTGAGCTCTTGGGTTCAAGGAATAAATGTGAAAAATAGTATGTTATGATCACAGGAAACAGAGACTGACTCGGGAGAAGGAGAGTAACCTTCTTCCCTATCTATTTATGTGCCAGAAGAAGGAGAGTAACCTTCATCCCTAACTTTTGTTGAGCCAAAAGGCTGTCAAACTAAAAAGCATGAAAAATGGCTACTGTTGAGCCATGAGAACCCTGTGGTAAGACATGATCACCTAGACTATGTTGTGTTGAGGTAACACAAGTCGAAGGGACGCCTCAACAGAACAAGTTTGAGGGACGCCTCGACTGTAAGGCTCGATAAAGTCTCTGGAATTCTTCCTATGTGAGAAAACCTTGGCAAGGCAAGATGGATCATTCGAGGAACTGTATAGCATAGAAGGGGATACCTGAGCTTGGGGATGGAGGGTGAGTGACCACAAGGAAGAGGAGACCTTGATAGTTATTTTAAACTATTGATTGGGATCATGCACACGATGGGTAGTTCTTATTGTGCAAGAAAAACTCGCAAGGCAAGATGGACCACCTGAGGGACTGTATAGCAGAGAAGGAGATGCTTGAGCCTGGGCCTAGAGGGTGAGTTACCGCAAGGAAGAGGAGACCTTGATAGTTATTTTAAAATATTGGGATCATGCACACAATGGGTATGTCAAGGAAAAATAGTGAGCCTGGATAATAAGACAACCATGTGGATACAAATCCACAAACTACGTAGATAATTATTGTGCTAGATTATGAAATTTTCCTAGAAATTTTATGCAACAATAAAATGTTTTCGCATGAGACTGTGATTAATGTGCTTGTTATCCAAGAATTATTGAAATTAGGTAATGAAGATTAAGAGTCTGTAAAATACCTAACCATGAAAGAGGATCAGGATTTCTGAAGCAACTGGATGAGGAATTCATAATAGTTGTTATTGAGAAAGAACACCGAGGATGGTGTTCCTTTTAAGGGGGAGGGGATTGTAACACCCATGTTTCCCCCAGGTTGTAATTAATCATAAAATAGGATTACCATGCTAAGGCATGTGGATGATGTAAATGTATTATTGTTAAATTTTCCATAACTGATTATTGGGGGGTGAAGCCTTGAATTACGAGCCATGATATCTCTAGAGGAAATAATCAATTAATGAAGGAAAGGACTGGTGGTTGAATAATCAACCACCCCCATGAATGAAAACATGGGCTGCCAGCCCGAAGTACCACAGAGACCTGTAGACTCGAGATTCCTTTTGACATAAGGAATAAGATAGGCCGAGAACCTTCCTAAAGAAGGAAGGTAAGCTATATACACAGAGATGGTAAGGAAAGGGGATGATAAGAGAGGAGACACCAGACGAGAGTGCAAGCTCAAAAGGAGATACATGAACCAAAAGGGAGTGTAGAGAACACGACATGAAGAACCAGAATGTAAGATTGATGCCGAGGAAGCATATGATAAACCTCACAGGGTCTCTATGACAGAGAGAGTTTCTCTAAGAGATGGCGTAAATTCCCTAGTGATATCATGGCTTGGCACGGGGGTGGCCAGAGTGCTAAGAGTGAATGCGTTTGAGCCTTTGGTTGGGTGGAAAGGCACACACCCATGATCATTTAGTTGGATGAAACTTGTAATAGATAAGTATTCTCCTACCTTGTGTAATTGAGTTGTAACTGCGTGATAAAATTGGTTATACTGTGAATTTTTTCAGGGATGTGCATGATTGCTTAATGGTTATACTGTATCCCTTTTTATTTCTTCTCAATTGTGTAATTAGGAAAGTAAGGAGTTATATGGTTCAGACATGACTTGTACTCGTAAATGGTTGAGCCATGTGGTGGCTTAAGATAGAGCCATGAACTGTGAGTTCGTCGATCTTGGGTACAGTTTCATGTATGTATGTCGACACTACTAGTCGTCCTGGGTCCCTGGGAGGAAGGATTCTGTTAAAGCTTAGGAGAGATAGTGCACGTATGCATAGGCTCTCTACAAGGTAGGAAAAGACTAAGAACTCCTTAAGTTCTATACTTGATGAAGGATCGCACGGGGTGTGCAGAAGACCCTTCTAAGTGTTAAGTTCAGGAGAAAGAGAGCAAATCTCTTAAGCATTTCAGAGATAACGAAGCTCAAGAAGAGTAGTGAGTTTGAAGTATAGAAAGGGAAGGTTCTTTTGTTTGAAAGATGAATGGACAATATCTATTCATAGAGATCCATGGTCTATTGTGACTGTTGGATACAGGAAAGAGCATGGAGTTAACCCTTTGAGTCCTTTGGACTTCATGAGTTTGACGAATTGAGTGAGTTCGTCACATGGGAGGTAAAACCCCCAAAGTCCCGAAGTTAACTTTGGGCCTTAGATATGAGGATGCCCAGGAATTATCCCAACCATCAGATATATGAGGTAGTCATCCCGACATTGACTTCTTTGGGAGAATAGAGACTTAGTAACGCCAAAACTCCCGAAGAGCGAAGTAGAGAAGTAACGTGGACCATGGATCTATGGATCCTTCAAGACCCCTCTTGACCATTCGATTGAGGGAATGTGGGTATCACGTTGATATTACGTGGGGATCCACATGTCGAGTGAGGATAAGGCCATGCATGGTGCAACAATAAGACCCTGAGGGAGGTTACGAACTGTCGATCTAGGGGTCTACACGGAATAACCAGGACCATCAGATCTAGGCCTTGGTCAGCCCGACATTGACCAACTCTGGGAGAAAAGAGGAGCTTGCATCATGAAACTCCCGAAGAGTCAAAGAGCCGAAGAGAACTTGGATCATTAGATCCAGAGGGACACATGGCGGAAATCCATTGTATTCGGGTAAAATCACTCCGGGAGGAATGAGTGCACAGGAGTTGAAGCTCCCGAAGCCCGAATAGCCGAAGTAGCTGGAGGTCATCGATCTGTGGAAGGACACGCGTCAATATATTATGGATTCTGTGTGAAATTATTCGGGAACAAGTGAGTGTGGATAAGTTGAGATTTTAGATTCCCGAATGCCGAAGTCTCGAAGTGGGCTAGAGCCGTTGATTTGAGGCGAACACGTGGCAGAAGATATACCATTTCAGATAAAGTCACTTTGGGAAAAACAAGAGTGTGTTGAAAAAGAACTCCAGAAGGCTAGAGAGCCAGAGTTCATTTGAGATTTCCATTTTCTAAGGACAGGTGTCAGCTGATCTTCCACTCTGAAAGATAGCCACTTCAGAGATGTTCAAAACTCATGAACGTCGGAGTCCCGAAGTGGATCACATGCATTGATTATGAAGGGATGCATGGAGCTCAATCTGTAAATCTGGGTAGGATGTACTTTGGAGGAAAAAGGTGTAGGAATGTTTGAAACTTATGAATTCCGAAGTCCCAAAGTGAATCAGGACTGTCAAAATCCCCAAGGACACATGGCGTCAGATTGTGAACTTCAAAGAATTGTCATTCCGGGGGAATTCGTGCAGTGGTTGTCTTAGCGCATGTTGTTTTGGCGTCTTGTCACAACTCATGATCATATGTAAGTATAAGGGGAATGGAAGAACCTGAAGGACTTAGAAGAGGATATCTTCCCAGCTCTGAGCTCGGTTCGGAGCATGGAGGTCGTGGCTAGAAAACCCTAGAAGAGCAGAATGAAATAGATACCCCTTAATGAGGATATTGTTCTCTCAAGGAGAACATAATTTTTATTCCCCTTCGTGGGTGTGTTACACAACGACACCACAAATATCAACATTCATTATTGAGTGGACTCACTATTTGATGGATTTGATGATAAACAATGTCCTTTCTCCCCATCAATCCCTCAAACATGAGGAGTCATGATCAATGGATAGGATATTCCATGTCTTAATCCGATGGATCCAATGATCGATAATGGCCTTGATCCGCGGTAAGCCCTCGAGAATGAGGGACTTCTATCAATGACTGCGATGACTCTGGGTATTCTAAGTCATCAGACTCCGATGGTAACCACCCACCATGGATCAAACGGTCCATAAAATACCTTCGTTCCCTTCGATAAATCTATGGTCCTCATTGGATTTTGGGTGCATCCTGCCAGGAATCCTTTCCTGCCTCGATGAAGGGTCGATATTTACTCACCACTCCGATCCAATGATTACTATTCCTTGGATCTTAACATAGGGGTTCATGAAGGTTAATAATTTGAATATGGACTTAGAAATCTTTGAGGTTTTATTCAAGGGTTTTCCTTGACTAACGAAATGAAGTAGAGCTTCACTACTTAGGGATCCTTCCATTTAGGTCTATGCTTACATTAGTACAGAGGCTTATGGGTGCATCGATCTCTCATTCCACTAAACATTCTTACACAGTGTAATAGACTTACGAATAATGCAAGAATTTATCTCAGCTACACAATAATATTTAACATGAAAGCATCCACAAGAAAACACCATTCATATTGTCCCAACATTACTCAAGTACATAGACTTTCCAAGAATTAACTAGCCCATACATCAAGAAAACATACACATCCATGAATACAATCACAAGTACCAGTTTATTCATTTTACTTAGTACAAGGAGCACAAGGATTAATTATATGTTCAATGATAGAGCTAACCAACCAACTAGTGGTGGGTGTTTGCCTTTCCAACCTACCATAGGCTCTGCATGCTCAGTCACTTCGGCAACAGGCCACCCCCGTGCCATGCCATGATACCACCAGGGAATATTTCTCAGTTTTCTCCATAAAATTAGTAAGTGAAGGTTACTCTCCCTCATCTCTCTCCTCTTTCTACTAGTCTCTTTCTTAAACCCAAGATTCAAGGCTCATCCATTCCAAAGGATCAGAGCCCAGATCTCTCTCTCTCTCTCCATCTATCCATACATGGGATCTTCAATATTTCCTAGATATTCTCCCCTTCCTGCACACACTCATTCTCCTTTTTCTCCTCTTGCACACCCCCCTAGAAAGCTTCTTGACCTATCTTATTCCTTCTTTCAAAAGGAATCCATGGGGTCAAAATGGGTGTATAGTTTGTACTCTATCTTACCCCTAGTTGGAAAATTATATTGTCCTAGATAAATTTCCCATACCTGAATTCATGGGGGTGGTTGGTTTTTCAACTACTACACCTTCTCCTTAACTAAATTTGTCTTCAAAATAAAAAAAGGGAAATAAGTTATTATTCCCAAATCAAATATTTCAGGAAGGAGCATAATGAACCCCTCTCTATGTTACCTCACTCTTTTCTCTAGTTGTATCATGGACAATACTCAAGGATTCACCCCCTACAGTCAGTTTTTGGCACCTTCGATTGCTCATTAATACGTTTTCATTGTTTGCATGCCATGGCATGGAAATCATTAATCATGAATAATTACAAGTCGTGGGAAATAGGGGTGTTACAATCCACTCCCCTTTAAAGGAACACTGTCCTAGGTGTTCCTTTCATTTCAACAACACCATCCATGGCTTCATATTTCAACTTCTTAGAAATGTAGTTCCTTTTATTTGTCTGGTCCTCTCCAGACTCTTGGCATTTATCACCTATCCACAACAATATTAGACAACAAGCATATTAATTCATAATTTCATGCATAAACATTTCATTACTGTTCAAAAATCAAGATAAAATATTCTTATTAGAACAATACTTATCTATGCAATTACATGGATATGCATACATATGGTTGTCTCATTAACTTGGCTCATGGTTTTTCTTGACATACCCATTGTGCTCATAATCCCAAATAAAAAAATTACAAGAATTATTGAAGTATCCTCTTCTTTGCGGTCACTCACCCTCTAGGCCCAGGTGATCCAGGTGGATATCGGTGGCCACCCACCTTTTCCAACTGGCTCAAAATAGTTTTCTGGCAATTTTGGTAATTTACTATTTTTAGCAGTTTTCACTTTGGGAGCCATTTTGAGGCCCTAAACGATGTTTTTTTTTTGGGAAAATAGGTTTTCAATATGTAATTTCCTTTGTTATTGCACCTAAAATGAATCTTCTCGACAATACCTTTCCAACAGGCTATCATACGCCTAAAACGAAGATCGTATGCAAAAGTTACAACCCCAGGAAGTTTATGTACTAACTTACCCAAATGGGCCCCACATGACTTTTGGCGCTTCATCTCCTAGAGTTAGGTTTTTGGATGCATAGGGTTTTTGGAATTCTTGATTATTGTAAAAAATCCTTTAGAGCCTCATTGTAATCATCTTCTTGCGAATGAGCGCAATCGTCACATCTCTTCTCATAGATAAGCCGCCACCATTCCAGGAAGCTTGTTTCCGCTGCATTTTACAGTTTCAACTTATTTCATTATTGAATAGAAAACCAGTTTTACTATATCTCTGTTATTTTATGTTAAGCACCTATTAACAATTTGTATTCATTTCATTCTTCTGATCAAATTCGTATCACCAGACTCGGGCATCTCCTTCTCTGTTATACAATCCCTCAGATGATCCATCTTGCCTCGCCAAGGATTTCTCGCACAAGAAGAGTTTTGGAGACTTCATTGAGTCTTACAACCAAGGCGTCCCTATAGATTTCTTTTGCCGAGGAATCCCTCTATCTCATATTACCACAACATATCATTCTCTATGGTGATCATGGCTTATCACAGGGTTCTCATGTCACAACATTATCCTTTTTCCATCCTTCCCAGCTTGAAATCCACCATCTTTCCTCCCTGGACAGATCTTGTCATCTCACCTGATTCAAAAAGTATGAGATTTATTTCTCATGGAATTTTGGCTCTTTTACAACTAACAAGCATTGGTCTTCCTTATGGACTTACAACACTTCCATATC
>ML778230.1:894297-906418 GCA_009831015.1 Picea engelmannii | reverse complement strand
TTCTTCTTCCTTCCCTCTTCAGGAACTCAGGCCACTGTGACCCCTCTAAAGGCAATAGATAGGTTTACATCATTAACGATCATAGGGATGACGAAAATAATGTGTAACACCATGTCCACTTAAGGATCCATGATCCACATTTTATGGACATTCACAACCACCTTCGCCTGATTTTGTTTGTTTTATTCCATGACAAAAACCCATTTATATATTATCCTTATCATCATTCTATCATCAAATCATCTCAAGATATCTTCTCTTTCTCTCATTGACCGACTTTTGCTTCAAGGCTATAGTGTATTTCGACACCACCATTCCCTCTCAGATCTGTTCTCTTCTATGGTTAATCCTTTTTTTGACAAACCTCTCTACTATTTAATTCAGATCTCTCCTGATATGAGTAATATTGAAAGATAGAATATTAAAGATCAACTGCCAAACCACTTGTGTATATCCTTTTAACAATTTATTAGACGGGGTATAATTTTTTTTAATCGGATTGATGATAATCTTAGAATCCCCAAATACAGAAAGATGATAACATCCAAGATTAAAAGAATTTTCAATTCCAAGTATCAAGGCTTCAAACTCTCTTACATTATTTATACATGAAAATTATAATATGTAAGAGAAATTGTGAGTTTTTCCTACAACTGAATACAGTACTATATCAACTCCATTTCCTTCACTAGAGAATGCACCATCAAAGTGCATATGCCACATGCTATCTTTAGGGTCAAGAAAATGTGCAACATAATTTCTATCTTCTTCTAAAAATATAGAGTATACACCAATATCCTCTTCAATATAATTTACATGTGGTTGAGGAACTCGTTCAATGTATGGTGAGATTCGTCCTTCCTGAAGAACAATGAAATTCTTACCATTTTGGGGGAGGGACATGTTTGTTCCATCTAGTGATATGTATCCACCAGTAAAATATTTCTAGTCTCTTCCTAAAATGATAGAATAGTTACTCACTGACATATCAATTACTTGAATATTACATGTGGTCTTGATTTTAGGATGTGCACAAAATACCAAGGTTACATATTTTATTTCACTATTGTTGGCTTGTTTCTAACTATTATATGACAACATACTCTTCAAATTTTCATTGGTGCATGAAAGACCTAATTCTTCCATGATAATTTTAGACACAACATTGGGACCAAATCCCCCATCAATCATACAACAATGTGCAATCTTATCCATAATATTTACTTAAAGATAAAAAGATCATTTTTTATATAGTTCCTAGGATTATATACATTGTAACATCCCCCGACCTAATTGAGGGACATTACTTGTAGAAAAGACACATAAAAATTAAATTTTCTTGTTGGCCCATTTCATGTAGCTTACCAACTAAGGTTTATTCATATTTTTAACCAGATTTTGATACCTAAAATTAAATGCATATACAACATTATAATTGATCATGAATGCATATAATAAACTCATTCACAGTAATAATTGAACCATTCACATACACAAAGTTAAGCACAACAATTAAACTCATGAAATAAATCTGAAATAGATACACACTTATCTTTTAAAAATACTTGTGCAACCAATTGATTGGGAAGGATGTTCCACCTAACTATAGAATTGTTTTTCTAAGTCTCAACAACAACTCACCCCAAAGCTGGGTTTAGGAATCCACAGGAGAAGGGTGCCTCTAACAGTCCACCGACAACTCAATATCCCACAACCCACTAGTATTCTCCTACAACTATCCTGAATTTCATCCAACTCTCTTCCTCTTAACCTACCCAACCCAAGGAATGTACCCCTTCACTGCTCTCAGTTCCTTGGGTGTCCCATTCATTTTTCAGGGTCTCTTTGGCACATGTAATTGGGAATCTCTCTGTTGGGAACTCGATGGAACTCACTTTCAGTAAAACTACTAGTAAAAACAACAACAATCCCTTGTTATTATGGTGCAACTCACCCAGGAGTTCACTCTTCAGGCCTAAAAAACTTTATCTTCAGTATTTAGCTCCAAAATGCTCCAAACATGCACTAGCATGCCCTATAATTCTTCCAACCTTCTTTCTCCAACTCCCAATATCTTCTTCCTTTTTCTCTGCTTGTTCATGAAAAACTGAATGTGTAAAACTACATGTTACTACCCATACGATTTTCCTCTATTTCCCCAAGAAAATTGATTTCTCACTCTACCAATGTTGATTGTACTTCAGCCCCATGCTCCCCAATATCTATGGGAAGTGACTCTCACACCCACCCTCTTACATGATTTTAATGATTGGGATCTCATACACTCAAATAAAAAATAGAAGGTTGTCCCCAAATGATAATAAAATTCAGAAATATTGGTTTGAATTAATACCCACAATTAATTTCCCCCCCTTGGGCCCCTCTCAGACACTCCCTATGCATTCCCTCTTTTCTTGTGGATTAATCAGCCCCCATCTCTATCCATATCCCTGACAGCTAGTATCACATTATATTTATTAAAATTCAAAAAATACATTTCACACATGACATCGCTTGGCCACAGCTGCATTCATATCTACATTATACATTAATTAAACTGGGGATTATAGTGGGGATGTTATATTCCCCATCCCCTACAATTTTTCATCATCCTCAATGCACAACACCATGCCAAAATACATAAACAAGTTTACATCATAATACTTAGAAAATAAAACTATTTTTTTTATAATTTTTACCCTCCAACAACAGTCCCAACCATAATATCTCGTTCTTCTCATCTCATTGAACCAAGGAATGCACCCCCTTGACTACCTTCAATCCATTAGGATGAACCATTCTTTTATCAGGTATATCAACGCATGTGGTTCCAGAATCTAGCTGCCAAAAAACAGAGTCTTGCATTTTCATCTTCTATTTCCTTCAAAATTGACAAAACTTTGTGGGTATTCCTCCCCTCGGGGATGATTTTAAGGATGGAATTTTATTTTAAAATGTAGAAACCTTGGCAAATCTTACTAATCCTTCATATTCCAACTATAAAATGTTTGGCGATATTTTTGTAAAAATATTCAAATTTCCAAGGATTTTGTATAGTTTGTATAACTTTTTGGCAAATTGTAAGGTAAAATAATAGTATCCTATAGAATTTGGGCGAATCATTTTTAGAATAACGAATCTTTTTTTAGGAAAAACCATGGAAAATTAGCCCATGAGCAAAATTTAGCCCCTAACATCATCCTTGCCTCACGTATAGTTTCTTTATGCTCCCATGTTGCATATTCGGGACCATAGCAAGTCCATTGAACCTTTACTAGCCCTATGAATTTGTTCCTAATCACTTTGAATTTCCGGTCTATGATGCATACTGGTTCCACCCAGAAATTTCCTTCATGCTCTACTTGGATCACAATCTAATCAATTATGTGGCTATGGCCAGACACATATTTCTTTAATAATGATACATGAAATACATTATGCATTCTCATGGATGTAGGAAATTCTAGCATGTATGCAATTGGTCCTATCTTCTCTAATATTTCAAAAGGCCCACATATCTCACAACCAACTTTAGGAAGCAACCCAATCTTATCAAACTTATTTTCTCTTTCACTTTAAGAAATACATGTTCACCTAGTTTAAATATCTGAAAATTTTGTTCTTTTCTACATAACATTTCTGCCTATCCCGGGAAACCTTTAAATTCTTCTTGATCCTTGTCATCTTCTCTTACATTTCCTTTAACAAATTCAGCCCATTTATGGCTCTATTTGTTGGGTTATCCCAACTCACTAGTGTGTTACATTTCCTTCCATACAAAGCTTCAAATTGACTCATTTTTAATGATGATTGATACCCATTATTATAAGAAAATTCCAATAAGTGGATATAGTCTTCCCATTTTGATGGTTGGTCCATCACATACATCTTGAGCATGTCTTCAATTATCCCATTGGTTCTCTTTGTTTTCCCATCCAACTTTGGGTGTTATGTTGTATTAATATTCAGATTTGTCCAAAAGACTTTGAACAAACCTTACTAGAATTTGGACGTAAACTTGGAATCTCTATCTAAAAGTATTTCCTTAGGCACTCCATATAGCCTAGAAACTTCCTTCATGTAAATGTTTGCAATGTTTTTTGTTTTGTGTGTTTTCTTTAGTGGAATAAAATGTGTTGCCTTAGTCAATTTTCCCACCACCACCACGATGGAATCATGTTGCTTCATTGTCCTGGGTATCTTCGTAATAAAATCTATCATGAACACTTCCTATTTCCATTTTGGAATGGGAAATGGTTGTAGCAACCCCATTGGATTCTTGTTCTTTGTCTTTACCTTCTGGAACTCTAGACACTGGGCTATTTAGTTATCCACTTCTTTCTTCATTCCCGATCAAAAGTATTGGCTCCTTATAGCTATAATGGATTTTTGATATCCTAGGTTTCCATCATATGTCACATTGTGCATTTCTCTCAGCACTATGTTTATTAGATCCATGGAATTTGGCGCATACACTTTGCCTTTGTACAAGAGGATTCCATCCTCCTTCAATTCATTGTTTTTAAATTTCCGTTGTAAGTTTCCTTTTTGTAAGTTTTCCTTTATTTGTAAATAATGTTGATCTAAATTTGTTGCTTCAAGAATTTTATCTTTTAAATATATCATGTACATGTTGATGGCTGAAATATGAATTTCGTGAGCTCTTCTGTTGAGTGCATCAAACCCCTGATTTTCTTTTACTTTGATATGTTTAATTTAAAATTCATACTCACTAAGAAATTACAACCATCTAGTTTTTCTAAAATTTAATGTTTCATGTTCAAATAAATGTTTAAGACCAAAGTGGTCAGTCCTTAGCTAAAATATCCTCCCCGCGAGGTAATGTCTCTACATTTTCAATGCATTCACAATGGTTTCCAACTCTAGATCATGTGTAGTATAATTTCTCTCATGTTCTTTTAATTTCCAGGACTCATAGTATACCACATGATCTTTTTTACCGAGGAATCCACTTGGCGCTTCCTTTCATGCATCCGTACACTACAAATTCTTCATCTGGATTTTCAATCTTTGATATGGGCACACTTGTCAAAATTTCTTTCCACTGCTGAAAAATTTCTTCACACTTAGATGTCCATTCGAATTTCACTCCCTTCTTTTGCAAAGAAGTGATTGGGCTTGTAATATTTGAAAACCCCTTTATGAATCTTCAGTAATAACCTGCAAGACCCATAAATGATCTGACCTTTGTCATCTTTCTTGGCATTGGCCATCCTATAATGGCCTCTATCTTCTTGGGATCAACTGTTATCCCATTTGTGGAAACCCAAGTAGTGAATCTTCTTTTGATAAAAGATGCACTTACTTAACTTGGAATACAACTCATGCTCCCTTAAAACCTTTAGCACCATTCTTATATTCTACTCATGCTCCTCCTTAGACTTAGAGAAGATGAGAATAACATCTAAGAAAACAATTAAAAACTTGTCTAGGTACTCCCTAAACACTCCATTCATCAGAAACCTAAGAAAAGATGGGGCATTTGATAGCCCAAATGGAACTACCATGAATTCATAATGCCTATAGCTTGTTCTAAATGATGCCTTGCCGATATATTCTTCTCTTATCCTCACTTGATTATATCCTGATATCAATTCAATCTTGGGAAATATTCTTGCACCCTTCAGCTGATCAAATAGATCATCAATCCTTGGAAAAATATATTTGTTCTTTATAGTGAACCTATTTAGCTATCTAAGATAAAAACAAAGCCTTAAGGTCCGATCCTTCTTATTCAAAAAAATAATTGGGATCCCCAAGGTGACACACTTGGGCATGTATACCCCTTCTTCAAAAGTTCCTCTAGTTGCATATGCAACTCTTTCAATTATGGTGTGCCCATTATGCATGGTGTCTTGGAAACTGGGGCATCTTCTGACACCAAATCACTAGAGAAATCAATGTTCCTCTTTGGTGGAAATCCTATGATTTCCTTAAAAACATATTCAATATCTCTTAAGACTGGATGGTCTTCAATACTTGTCACTTTATCTCTGGTTGCCTCTTCCATATGGGCTGCAAAAATTGACATCCCTTCTTAAAACTCTTTTTCAGTTGCATGGATGAAATTTCTCTAACATCTACAACTCTTGGAATGCCTTGAAACTTGCCTTTTTGTCCTTTCTCATCAAGAAACGTTATTGACGTGTTGTAAAAATCTAGGAAAACATGGTGTATTTCCAACCAATCCATTCCAATTAGACAGTCATATGAACCCAAAGGTATAATTTTCACATCTACCTTTGTGTTGAGTCCATTCATGTCTATTGGAAAATATTTAATTCATTGATATTTCTCTTAGACCTTGTGGCTAACTGAACTAACCAATATTTCTTATGCTTACTCCTTGGAAAGTGAACTCTTTCAATAATTTTAGAGTTTATGTAACTATGGCTAGCTCCAAAATCAATTAAAATTTTTATAGGCTGGTTATCAATCTTACATTCCACTTCAATCAAGGGGGATTGATTCTCTTCTTTATTTTTGTACAAGGTTGCATAAATAATTTGCATTATTCCTCCCATATATTCAACTATTTAATCCTATTGAATGTTGTGGATAGTCTTCATTCTTTATCCTTTGTTAGGGTAGTCCTTATACAAGTGATTTCCCTCACATCCCAAACATTGTACAAGTTGTTGCCTTAGCCTTTTTCGAAATGAATATGTTGTATTTTTCTCATTTTGGGTTGACTGTCCTTGCTAATTTTGTTGGGAGTTGTTCTTGAAAAAGGGTGGCTTAAAACCGTTCTTCCTTTTCTCTTTCTTACCCTTCATCTTGTCATTCCATGTATTTTGGAAGACTGGCCTCCCTCTGCTCTACTCATAAAGGTGATTTTCTCTCTTTATGGCCTCCTCCAAAGTTTTGGGGTTATCATATTGTATCTTGTCACTGTAGAAGGAGGGTAACCCACTAAGAAACCTTTGGATTTTTACCTTCTCATATTTTATGAACTCCATATACTTCAACAACTCAAAGAACCTCTTCTCATATTTATCCATTTCCATGCTTCCCAACTTGAGTTCAAAGAAATCTTTCATATTCCTCTCATAGTAATGATCAAAAATATATTTCTCTTGGAAATATCCTTTGAAATGTCTCCATGAGACCCTCTTATCATCAATATGCTTGGCTTGCTTAAGTTGATCACACCACATGGTTTCCTTTCCTTGAAAGTGGTAGGTTGCAATTCTCGTTTCTACCCTTGAGGGGTAATCATGCAACTGGAAATACTTCTTCATTTCCAACGACCAAGCCTTAGCCTCTTCTCCCTTCCTATACTCACCATTGAAATTTGGTGGCTTGATATTCCTGAGTTCACCTTGCAAGATGACTCCCTTGGGCCTTCTCCTCTATCTCCTGATATGAGACACACTTGGGATACTCCCTGGCACTGAATTGGCATGAGCTCTCCTAGTGGATTTCTTTGGAGAACAATGGCACTTACTCTTACTCCTCAACTGCTTATCATTCCTATGCTCATCCCTTATGCTATGGGATTTGGATGTTGTCACTTATATAGCAATGGCTTCTTGCTTTGTGCCTGATTCCTTATTGTCTTTCTTCTGCAACATGTTCAATCTTTGTAGTATCTCTTCCCAATATTTCATAATATTTTCATTATCATCCATATAACTCTTCACTTATCTCTGCATGATACTCATAGTTAGAGGCTCTTTCCAATCTCTTCTTCCATTAGACTTTGTCTCAACATTTCCCATGTTGACATGCAGACCTATGAATTCATCTTCATGACTGTAGGACCTATGGGAATCTTCCATGGTTTTAGTTCTCATACGAGAACCAAACTTTCTTTTTGAACCTCTAAATTTTGCAGAAAATGTGCATGGAAACAATTTTCTGTTAGATAAAAATAAATACATACACCATTTTGGAAAAGAATGCATAAGTTTTCTTCCCTTTAATGCCACTAGTCCTATTATTTTTATTTGACTACAAAATTTTCTACTCAAATTAATTTTCTGGGTTAAATTATGGATTCTCCTTCTCAAGACATTTATGTCGACTATTCATTTCCCAAATTCCAAGTAGAAAGTTACAGTCTTTAGAAGTTTGATTGTTTTCCCTTTTTAACCCTATATGCTATAGGTTTCCTCTTTCTCTCCCAACACAATTTCAAGTACCCATAACCCAAATATGGCTCAATGGCTGACTTCTTGTTAATATTATGGTAGCTGTGGGAGGTATTTACCCCCACGTGTGAACTTGAAAAGAATAGAAGACTCCGGGAAGCAAGAGAAACCCTAAAGAGTTGGATAATAACCCTAAAATCCTTGTCGGCTCAAGAAGAAAATTTATATTAGGCTATTAGCCTCCAAGAGAAGAAGTCGGCCAGAATTAATAATAATATACTGAACAGACACATACCCAGAAAGAGAAGTCGGCCCCAATAAACTGGCAGGATTACTATAAATATAGGGCGCCAGTTTTCATTTGACATATTTCAGGACTGCAGTTTTCCTAGTTGGTGCGCACTGCAGTTGCAGTCTAGTGCGCAGGTTTGGAGGAGGGTTGCAGGTGCAGCTGTAGCAATAACTAGTTTCAGTATTGGATTGAATATCTCTTGGCTAGGGTTTGGAACATTTGATCAGTCTTTTGTGTTGCACTATCCTTGGGGAGAGATGTGATGCTCTTTGTTTGGCTATCTAGCCTAGGGTTTTCTTCCAGAGGAATTCTCAATCAAGGTTAAGGTGCTCGGAGGGAGGCTTCGGCCTGTGGTTGGGTGACGAGGGTATCGTCAATGGTAAAACAAGCACACCATATTCTATATTCTAACAGGTTATGTGCCCACACCCCTTCAGTCAACCTAAAACGCTGGAAGGAAACATAACTGCTAGACATTGAGCTCGTTGAGGAACTATCGCTCGGGTTACTAGCAAGCGCAGCTTCCAAAAGCACTGCAGCTAGGGTTACCAACAGAAGCAGTTGCAGAAACCCTAAACCTCTTGTTGAGCCACCTTAAGTGACAAGATTGACCTAATCTCTGGATATATCAGTGTGCCCTAGCCCAACGCATCTCCTGGTACTCTCAGAAGGCCAAGACATGAAGTTTGGATTTTTGGTCAAATCTAGGGTTTGACCAAGTGAAGCAAGCCATGATGAACTCTATAAAGTCTGAGAACAAGCTAGAAGGAGCCTCCAACTTCAAAGCATGGAAGACAAGGATTGACTTGATCCTTGCTAAGAATAAAGTGTTGGATATTGTGAAAGGAAAGATCGTGAAGCCAGAGTTTAAAGAAGGAGAAGAGAAGGAACTGCAGAATGTTGCAGCTATGGAGAAGTTCAAAGACGTTGACATCAATGCCATGAGTATCATAGTGGATTCCATAAAAGACCACTTGATACCCTACATCTCCCATCTTGACTCATCGAAGAAGATGTATTATGCCCTAACAAATCTCTTCTCAGTTAGAAACATTGGACAAGTTATGAGTATGAAGAATGAGCTCTGTGACATGAAGATGAATGATGATGACAACATAACATCCTACTTTGTAAGGATATCCTAGCTAAGAGACCAACTACAAGTTATTGAAGAGATTACTTCAGAAAAGGATTTGGTGAACATAGTACTCAATGGTCTTCCCAAGACATGGGATGCATTTGCCGCAAGCATGAATACAAGGAAGGAGTACCCGACATATGAAGAACTTTGGACTTGTTGTGCTCAAGAAGAATCAAAAATCAATGCAAAAGAGAAACCCCAAAAGAAGTACGATGATCAAGCCTTCATAGCAAGATCCAAGAACTTCAGAGACAAAAGAAAGTTCGATTCAAGAAGGAAGCCAAAGCAAAGAAAATATATTTCAGAAATACAGTGCTTCAATTGTCAAAAGTACGGTCACTATCGGAACCAGTGTCTAGAGCTAAAGAAAAGAAAAGAAAATCATGAAGCTTCAGTTGCTGAAGAAAAGGAACCGACAAAGAAGACTAAGCAGGATGGAAGATATTTCTTCTACTAAAAGGTAACAACACTCTTCTTATTTTCTTGTACATATCTTGCTTGCATCGTCTCTGTACATATCTTGTATATTTATCTCTTGGAAGATAATGTGTTACAAGAAGAAATATACCTATGGAAGAACAACAAGATAAGAATGAATATCATTAGAAGGAAATATATCATGTGAAAGCTACTACAATATAAGACCGAAATCAGAAGAGACTTGGAAAAAGAAAAGATAGAAAGAAGTCAACAATCGAGAGGAAACCAGAAAAATAATTATGACATTCTGTAGAAGACAACAAGATGGAAGCGTGGAATCTGTTAAACAAGAGAACCAATCATATATTGCAGAAGATAATAAGGATGCAGATGGAAGTGTGGACTCTATCATATATTGCAGAAGACAATAAGGATACAAACGAAAGTATGGACTCTATTAGACGAAGGGAGCCAATCCTATGATCCATTGAAGATGATGAAATACATATATCCATGGTAGCAGCCATGAAAAGACAGTACATGTTCAACTCAACCATAGAAGAAGACCTTTTCGAAGAGAAGGCTTAAAGTATTCCTGGTTGTCCATCCAGATCCGTGAACCAATGATGAAGGTAAGAAGTGGAATCTCTAAGGCATGGAATCTATAAGAAACTCCATGGACCCAAAAGTAAAAGAAAAACATGAAGAGGAACATAAGGATTCCAAGAAAGAAAGAAGAACCAGAAGAACCAGTCATTCTATCACAAGATTACCAGCTTGATATGAACTCACTAAAAGCAATCAAGCAGAAGAACTGAAAGTTGTGATGAAGAACAATGTACGGAAGACTTATGAATGAAAGCATTGCGAGATCCAGAACCAGAGGTTCTCTCAGATGGAGGGAGAAGACTATGATGATTGATTGTTCCAGTACACCAAAATTATCTCTATATAAGTCATTATATTATCCGCAACATCCATAAGTCAGGATTCTACATCAGATGAATGCAAATAATGTTCTCCAGAAGAAATTGAGTAAAGAGCGCATGCAAAGCAATCTCAAGACTTTGAGGCATACCAGAAAGATACTCATGTATGCAGATAAGAAGAAGACAACTTGGTGGAGAACCTCCAGTGCACAGCAGAAACGTGGTGAAGATTTCCTATAACTTCAAGATGACTACTCAGAAGATCAGATCTCATGATGACAAAATAAGTGCCACACAGATATGTTCCAGTTCTCCAACTATGATATACTCTATTGTTCAGATCTACAAGAAGCCTTCACAGTGTTCCAGACTACAGTACAAGCATTACACTACCCATGATGAAGTCCATAAAGAAGAAAATGTTTTCTCCAATACATATCTCCACAGATGAGCAGATAAGCATACATTTTGGTAAAGCCTCTATCCAAGATGAAAGGACTTGAATACTCAAGCTAGAGCTCATGGAAATAACTCTATTAACCGAAAGGGAAGACTCTCCAATCTAAAAGAAGGTACGCAAACATTTATTTTTGTGATTTAAATAACTCTCCAGTTAGGAGGGAGCATTTATCTTTGTAATTGAGAAATAGTCCAGATTGGACAGATGCTTTCCTGTTGGGAAAGTGGATTGAGATTTCTGACGGACAGTGACTTCCCATTGTAGTTAACATGGGAGGCAGACTGATTGTTGATGTATCATAGAAAATGACTTCCCATTATGGGGAGTGGTCTAGGATAGTCATTCTTCTTTGAAGTCACTCTGTGTAGTGGTCAAGTAGAATGGTCCGCCTTGTCGGGCAGTCATTCTTTCGAAGTTCATAGTTGTGAGTAGTTTCGAAGAATTGTTTGTTTTGGAGGTTGATGCAGGACATACATTCCTCGAGGGCAGACTCATTCTTTCCAGGATACACTTTGTTTAGTGTCGGAGGAATGGCCCAGGGTGGGGAATGGTCCGGACAAATACTCCTCGAGGGCAGACTCATTCTTTCCAGGTTACACCTTCTTTGGTGTCAGAAGAATGGCCCAGGGTGGGGAGTAGTCTAGGCTCAACAATCAGGGACAGTTATTCCTCGAGGGCAGACTCATTCTCTCCAGGTTACACTTTGTTTAGTGTCGGAAGAATGGCCCAGGGTGGGGAATAGTCTAGGACAATCATTCCTTAGGG
>ML778230.1:882080-893271 GCA_009831015.1 Picea engelmannii | reverse complement strand
ACCCCCACGTGTGAACCTGACGAGAATAGAAGACTCCGGGAAGCAAGAGAAACCCTAATGAGTTGGCTAATAACCCTAGAAGCCTTGTCGGCTCAAGAAGAAAATTTATATTAGGCTATTAGCCTCCAAGAGAAGAAGTCTGCTAGAATTAATAATAATATACTTAACAGACACATACCCAAAAAGAGAAGTCGGCCCCAGTAAACTGGCAGGATTAATATAAATACAGGGTGCCCGTTTTCATTTGACATATCTTAGGACTGCAGTTTTCCCAGTTGGTGCACACTACAGTTGCAGTCTGGTGCACAGGTTTGGAGGAGGGTTGCAGGTGCAACTGCAGCAACAACTAGTTTCAGTATTGGCTTGAATATCTCTTGGCTAGGGTTTGGAACATTTGATCAGTCTTTTGTGTTGTGCTATCCTTGGGGAGAGATGTGCTTCTCTTTGTTTGGCTATCTAGCCTAGGGTTTGCTTCCGGAGGAATTCTCAATCAAGGTTAAGGTGCTCGGAGGGAGGCTTCGGCCTGTGGTTGGGTGACGAGGGTATCATCAATGGTAAAACAAGCACACCATATTCTATATTCTAACACTTCTATGGTTCATAATGTTTTGATAGACTGCTTCAGTGCCCCAAACGAACTTCAGAGCAAGGAGTTATTCCTTCTGGAATAAATTTGGTGTCAAAATATGCCTTGCATTGTTGAGGCTATAACTTATTCATATGAGATTTTATTTGCGTTTAGAATAGCTTATTGGAAAGCTCTCCTTGAGCTCTTTCATTTTATAAGAAAAAAATACGTGTATTGGAAGTACACACTGTTTTGTAAAATTTCATTTTCTGAAAACATTCTTTAGGTCCTCAAAAATGCCCCGCAAGATGAAGACCTCAAAAACCATAATTTTCATGGAAAATTCACTAATTTTTTGTTGTAATGGTCTGTAGATACGAACCGTCGATCTCAGAATCGGGAATAATCCCAACTGTTGATCCTCTTATCCTTGCCAAGTTGTGGCTAAACCTCTTCAAGCTTTCTAGAAACTATTTCTCAAACTCTTTCCATAATAAAAACCCCCATCATAAACATGGCTTGACATGATTATTGACCCTTTTGAACTCCAAACTATGATATCTTATTGGGCTCACTCTGTTGGACTCATCCATCGAAAACATTCTCTCCAAGAAATATCTTCTGATAGCCTTCTTCCAAATACTATTGGGAACCATCCTTTTCGAACCATAAAAAATATCCCTTTCGTGCCGTCGAAACTCACCTTTCTAAAATCCTGCACTACCAAATGACATTTGTTGATTCACCCTCCCTTTCTAACATGTCTTCTAACATGGTGTGATGACATGGAAACTTACGTGGAATTCTCCTCCACCCTTATCCCTTCCAAGACAACATGCTTTCCTGATAGATCAGATGGTCTGCAATCATGTTGATCAATGAAAATGATAATCTAGGGTTCCAAAACTACACTCTAGTTACCTCGGTCGAACTGACTTCCTTAGAAATTGAATTTAACCCTAAACTTCCCGAACAGACCTTTCTGAAGCCACCTTTCTAATAAATCTAATTGCTGAGAAAATTTTCAATCAATGGCTCTCGTTGTTTTGGGATTGTGCCATTAGACGCCTCCCTTTGGACCTAAACTCATGTACAACTTCAATATGTTTCTGAAACCTTATTCCCGAAGTCTTATAGGGAATGTCCTGTTTGTACCTTCTGCGATTGAATCTTGACCATGAATTCTCATGGTCGAATTTAATCTAGGCCACTGATTACCAAAATTCATGACCACCATGAAACACACATGAATTCAACCCTCTAGGAAAAAATTGACTATACATATTGTAACTCAATGCCATAAATTTCCTTCTTCGACTTCTCTAAAGAAATTAACTTGATCCTACAAAAAAATTGGGGATTCCACTTCGGTTCACCATTTTCCCCCAAATTCGTCACAAGATGAAATCTACAACCACGAATTTTCTTAATTCGTGTTGGCTCTTGGCCCATGCAACTCAATGTTGAACTAAAATCTCTAATACCAATCTGTAATGTCCTCCCAACCTAATTGAGGGACATTACTTTCGAAAAATAGACATAAAAATGAAAGTTTCTTACTGGCCCATTTCTTGTAGCTTACCAACTATGATTTATTCACATCTTTAACCATATTTTGATAGCCAAAATTAAATGCATCTACAACATTCTAATTGATCATGAATGCGGCTAATAAACTCATTCACAACAATAATTAAACCATTCACATACACAAATTTAAGAACAATAATTAAACTCATGAAATAACTCAGAAATAGATAAACACTTATCTTTTAAAAACATTTGTGCAGCCAACTGCTTGGGAAGGATGTTCCACCCAACCATAGACTTGTTGTTCTAAGTCTCAATAGAAAGTCACCCTAAATTTGGGGATAGGAATCCACAAGAGAAGGGTGCCTCTAATTTTCCACTCACAACTCAATATCCCACAACCCACTGGTATTCTCCTACAACTATCCTGAATTTCCTCTATCTCTCTTCCTCTTAACCTACCCAACCCCAGGAATGCACCTCTTCACTGCTCTAAGTCCCTTGGGCATCTCATTCATTTTTCAGGGTCTCTCTAGCATAGGTAACTGGGAATCTCGCTTCTAGGAAATCAAGGGAACTCACTTCTAGGAAAACTACCAATAAAAACAACAACAATCACTTGTTGTTACAGTGAAACTCACCTAGGAGTTCACTCTTCAGGATTGAAAACCTAGATCTTCAATATTCAGCTCCAAAATGCTTCAAAAACACTCCAAAATTCTCCCAACCTTATTGCTTTAAATCCCAAGCTCTTATTCCATGTTCTTTGGTTGTTCATGAAAAAATTAATGTGTAAAACTGCATGTTACTACCCATACAAATTTCCTCTATTTCCCCAAGATAGTTGACTTCTCACTCTTCCCAATGTTGATTGTACTCCATCTCCATGCTCCCCAGTAACTATGGGATGTGACTCTCACACCTACCTTCTTACATGAGTTTAATTATTAGGCTCTCATACACTCATTCAAAAAATATAAGGTTGTCCCCAAATGATAATAAAATTCAGAAATATGGGTTTGAATTAATACCCATAATTAATTTCCCCCTTGGACCCCCCTTAGACATTCCCTAGGAATTCCCCCTTTTCTTGTGGATTGATCAACCCCCATTTATTTCCATATTCCTAGCAGCTAGTATCACATTATATTTATTAAAATTAAGAAAATACATTTCACATATTACATCACTTGGTCATAGCCACATTCATATCTACATTATACATTAATTAAAATCGGGATTATAGTGTTAGAAAAACAGGACCGTGGAGTAATAAAATAAAACAAATGCGGAAACAAAACACAAAAGATACACAATACAATAGAGACACATATTTACGTGGTTCACCCAATGTGGGATACGTCCACTAGAGAAATTGCCAAGTCCTTCCTTTATTATTATCTAGCAAATGAAGGGATACAATCTACAACAAACTCGCTGTAACTTCCTCTTCTTTGTCTCACAGTCTCCTATCTCAGAATACAATATTCGCCATAATGCATAGCCACAATACATTTCCGTCATAACAAAGGGTTGCCTTCTAGGGAAAAAAACACTAACATAATTTCTACCGTTAGATCTGCGACCTTGTAATGAACGGTCCAGATTTACAATATACTTTTACAAGGCAATTTTTCCTTCGAGGGCTTCGCCCCCGAACCCCCGCCGTGGGCCTTCTTTCCCTCAGACCCCGCAGAGGGGGTAACCCCCCTCTGCACTCCCCCGCATGGAAGAGTGTACATACTTCTGGGGTGTAAATACTTCATGGGGTATAAACACGGCTGAAAATAAAGACCTCTGAATCTAGAAGATAATCAGGCTCCACAACCAACATATAGTGGGTATGTTACATACACCTAATTTATTATATGCAAGTCTTTGTCATATTGTTCTTCAGTCAAACTGGAAATAATAGAATATTTACCTTCCATCAAACCTTTTAGATTCTTTTGTTGTTCAAGAATAGTTACCATGTCTAATAAAGATCCATTTGATTTAAAGTTAACCATTTGTTTCAAAATATTGTATTTCGATGAATACCATATAGACCATGAATTCAAAATATAATTGGAACTGAATATGAGAGCTTAGAAATGGGCACAAGTTGCATAAGATAATAAACCCAATAGAGATGACAAGAGGAATTATACATGATGCGCTCAAATCACTCATTTGCACAAACTAAACTCTTTTTAAAATAGGGATTAAAAAAACTTTGGGCGACTAACACATTTTGAATGAAGATTAATACCAATTTAAATATCCAAGTTTGAAACCATATCAGGCTTGTATAAGTGTTTAACAATAAAAATGATGGGTTCAACCCATTTTATTCATAACCCTTCTTCTCTAAAAATTAAAACATTTTCCAAGAATGTACACGATGGAAATTGATATAATGAACCCGAGAGTAGCAACATATAAACAAAATTCATGGTCATCACTGTAGGATTGAAAAACCATGAGTTACATTCTACAACAAATAATTTATCAACAAATGTTCTTTAAAAAAAATTCTTATGAGTGAAATACATAGAGAGAATACTTTCACACTCAGTACCATCCAACTAGAGCCACAACTACTTCATTTGTTAACATAATAATTGAAAAATATTCTTAGAAGTTGGTGAGTACTTAAATTTTCTGGGGACTGATTTTATACTAGCTATGAGGGCCAAGACGGTTGCAACAATGGACATAAGGGTCGGTTTCTCATGTCGAGTTGATTTTTCACAGTCAAAAACCAAAATGAAATGAAAATAACCCTAGTTTAGAAAATGTGGTAAAGTGTGGGATTGTCAACATTAATGCCCGCGTCCTCTCATATTGAATGCATGGTCAAATCATCCTCCATTATGTTGATATTCCAACCCTCAACTTTCAAACTATGTATCATATTCATATGCCAATTTCAATGAGTTCCAACTTATACCTATTGCATATCAAACATTATGACAAACCATATGATATTGACCTTTAAACTCGTTCCATGCACTATGATAACCATTTATTCCATAGTTGCAAGCATATCTATGTGAATATGCCAAGTCTAATCAATCTCAACTTATATCCATATCATTTTCATATGAACAAACCAAATGGTATCAACAACTTATCCCATATATCAAATCCATTATTGATATCAATATATCATATACAATGCACAATTGGTAGGTATATATATATATATATATATATATATATATATATANTGGTAGGTATATATATATATATATATATATATATATATATATGTTATACCACAATTTTCCACATCATTTGCACTTGTCAGATGGCTTAGTACTTCTCCATGGCTTGCAAATTTAAATCCCAATGTTGGCATAGGCCATTTTGGGGAAATGCGCAACAATTGTTGAGGTCGTTTAGAAATTAGACCAAAAAAGGAGCGTGCGCTATAAAATAGGGAAAGCATTGCGCCGGAAAACAAGGAAAAGTAGCGCGAGGAAGCAGGAAAGGAAAAGGAAGGAAGAAGGAAGTGGATCAACCACACATAAGAAGTTAGAAAGTGGAAAAACCTAATCCACTTAGGGTTAGGGTTTTGGTAATTGAGGTATTAGGTTTTAACCCACTTTTGTAGTATAAATATGTATTGTGAGATCTGAGGAGATCAATCAGTTAGCAAGTGGTGAAATGCTTTGGAGAGAGAGCGAATTAGAATTTGAAGAGTCTAGTAGTTGAAGTTGAAATTACTTTGAAGATATTAGAGTTATTTTTGGAGACAGATTCATGGATTGTAATAAAGGGTAAGGTCACAAGTTGTGGAGCTTGGTGTGACCTTGTTAGACTCATATACATGTGCACTTCATATGAACTTCTGATGTAATGCGTGTAGTGCACAAACTTGATGAAGAATAATAAATAAGTGAAGAATTCTAGATCTTTGTGGACATAGCCCGGGGGGCGTGAACCATGGTAAAACATTGTGTCACTGTGTGGAATGTTTCTTTTATGTATTGCAATGCTTTATGATGAATGAATAGATCTGTTAGTAGTAAAATACAGTGCGCACTAGAATAGTTCTGATATTTACTACAAAATGAATCTTAATGGATGCAAATTGACAGATATGGATATAATAATGTGTTATAATATTAGATCTGATGCGTTTTGAAGTAGAAATAATGTCTACCATTTCCACAGTAGCGGCCCTTCCACGATTGCAGACATATGGGTCCTGTAGTTAACCATAAATCCATCTTAGGTGAGACTTCATTATGCACTTTGTGCACAGTGTTTCCTTTTGGTATCCAAAAGGGCTGATGGTTTGCATGGTTTTTTTGGAAACCTAAAGTAGAACCCGATTTAGTTCAAAAGAGTCCAACAAATGGTTTAGTTTTCGGTTGGAACCCAGAAGAACAATTTGGACGAGACTTGTTGAGAAGGAAAGTGAAGAGAATGAAATAGTAGAAGGGGATGTTTAGACCATGGAATCCAACTAAAGAAGAGATTGAATGATGGATGAGAAAAAAAGAGCTCGAGTTTGCGTAGAAAGACAATAGAAATTCTAGGTATACACCGCACCAATATTTGAATAGGTATGTGTTCACTGATCTTCATGAGGCATTTTTATGTTATTTTCCACATTTTCTACAGGAGTGGATATTCAGGTTGAAAGACAATCATCCAACTAATCGGATAAGACCAATAGATTGGACTATTGATAATATTGCACGTCTAAAAACAGTCAATAATAAATTCACGTGCACAGTCGATTTCTGGCTAGATAACATCATTACAGAATTCATTACAAATTTTGCAGTCGATATTGCGAAATCATACACTATTGCAGATCATAATCTTTTGAAGGGTCCAAGAATAAGGTATATTAGATCACTTTATACGTCGATTAATATTTTACTGCATGATAAAGGCGTGATGACAATGGAGTTAGACAACTAAATCTCTTTGAGTGCATGGGGAGACTGGGGGAAGCACTCAGGAAGATCTGAGATATGGAGAAGGACTTGGATAGAGGTTAGAAGAAGAAATAAATGGACCCCATTATGATGGCTAAAGATTAGATAAAGGAAATAATGGACAAAGAGGAAACGATGCACATTGAAATACCCTACCAGTATATGATTAATTGTAAAAAGAGGGCAGTAGCTAAGTGAGAGGGCTTGGACAATGATGAAGAAGAGGTAGATGATATTCATGCTACAAGGAAGATTGAGGAAATCCTACACACCACATATGAGAGAAAAACCATAGGTCAAGGGTCCGACGCAGAAGAAGGCTCTCAATTCCAGATCATAATTAGTGTGGAACCCACAACCCCATGTGCGACTAAGACATCAGGTAAGGAAGAACGAGTTATAAAACCAACAATCAGTAGCAGAAGGATTTTAGTATGTCGAGGGACTAGTGAAAACTCAAGTGGAAGTACATATTCAGCTAGCAGTAGTCAATTATCTACACCGCGCGAAGGTGGTAGTACAACAAATTTTACAATGGATGGAGCAGATACAACTATTTGGTTATCAGAGTTTCATGGAGAAGGGTCGGAGGACCCAAAGAAGCATTTATTTATTTGTGAAAATAATTGGGTAGCTAAACATATCACGGATGAATATACAAAAATAGCGCATCTTGCAATCACATTCAGAGACAACACAATGGACTAGTATATGGGTCTCGCAGTAAACAATCCACAAGGAGCACCTAAAGTAGTCGCAGATGTAAATAATGAATTAATTAATGAATTTCAACGACCAAGTTTAGAGGATCAATACATGAATGAGATGATAGAGATAAAACAGAAGCCAAGAGACTCAGTTTGGGAGATTGATTAGAAGTTCAAGTGCTTGAAAGGTAAGTTGAAATACCTCATAACTGATATGCAACATAGGCACCTATTTTTTAATTCATTATTGCCACATTTTAAGTACCCATTGAGGAAACATAAGTTTCAGACTCATGTTGAGGCTCTGTAAGCATCCATACAATCAGAAGAGAATCAATTTAAACATATAGATCCAACTGTAGAAGAGTTGAGAGAGGATCTCAAGAATCTAACTTTTCAGTTGAATCATAATAAAGGAAAGGAAAAAAGGGAAGTTATCTGGTGTACCTTATGCGGAAAAGAAGGACACCGCAAAAATGAGTGCCCAACAATTTGTCCAGTACTTGGGAGTAGGACTACCAAATCCTTTACCCATAGGAGGAACATAGTGTGAAATATGTAGAACACATGGAAATGATCCCTATCATTGTCCCATGATGAAAAAGTATCAAACAATGCCTAAGAGTACATTATGCAATTTTTTCAATTTTGTAGGACATGAGGATGAGGATTGTCGAACCTTGGAAATGATGAAGGAAAGGACCTTAGATTCTTATAGGGTGCATGATGAACCAATGACAGGACAACCTGCACAACAGTTTACAAAATCACCACAATATAATAATGTGCAACAGTATAATCAGATACCACAATATAATACACCATGCGCAGACAATCAATGTATTAGATGAGGATTTAGAGGAGGACATGGATGAAGAAGATTTGGAAGAGGTAGAGGACCAACAACCTGTCACAATTGTCAGCAACCTAGAAACTATGCAAGGGATTGTCCACTACCACCAAAGATACAAGAAAAGAGGAATCAGAATAATCAAAATATTCAATGGATTTCCATAGAAACTAGAGATGATGGGAAACCGATCAATATAGTTACTCTAGGTGGAACCAAAATAGGAGCATATGCCACAAGAAGAATCAGGACCATCACTAGTGGGTCAAAAATAATACAACACCTCAACAACATTTTGATTTGCGAAAGGAAAAAGAGACATTCAAGCAAGCTAGACAAGATATTTTGTAGGAGATTATTGCTTCTATTTCAAGTACCAAACCAGGAGATGATGTACTGGTATATGATGTGCCTCCTCAATTTGATCATACCGACAGAGATCAGTCTTCAAAAAAGTTCATTGATTCAAGAAACTTTCTGGTATCTTTTTTGAAGTTATTTAATGATAAATCATCTCTACAAGTATTACAAAATCTGTTAGAAAAGTGCAATTATTAATAAGGTATAAAGACAATAAATCATGTTCATAGGAATAGAAGAACAAGTAGGGATACTTTAACATTGGTGATATCATATTAGACTTGGGATCTAAGGTAAATTTTATACCTAAGAAAACATGGGAAACCATGGGGGAACCTACACTAGGATATTCACCTATTCAACTGAAAATTGCAAATCAATATACAGTGGTACCGATTGGTATATTGAAATGCATACCAATGGATTTAGATGGTGTGCACACTATGGAATAGTTTGAGGTAATTGATATAGTGGACAATACTACACCTTATCCATCATTGTTAGGACTGGATTGGGCATTTGACAATCAAACTATCATCAACTTGAAGACCAGGAAGATGATTTTTGAATCAAGAGAACATAGAATCATTTCACCCTTAGATCCTTCAAAAGGTGGAAGATATGTTGAACCTGTGACTAAAAACTTTATCACATAAGAGATAAATCAGTTATATAGAACTATGGCGCATGAGGAAGATTACATTAACCGAACAACAGATGGAATGCTTAGCTGGAGAAGTATAAGTTCTTGTGCTTCATATTTAGATACAAGACTGGAGAATTGACAACAACACTTACACAATATATCTACTAGAAGATGTGCAAGAATGACACGTGCACTAAGATGGATTGGCTTAGAGGTAAGAAAGCCTACAAATTTTTATGGTCAAAATGATTTGGAAGAATTCTTAGCAAAGTTTGACTTAGAATTATTATAAAATCAAAGGTTGTTAGTTTTGGACATTTCCTTGAAAGAAACACTTGCATGTTGGTGGGGTACTCATAAAGAGAATATCAATAATTGGTATCAATGCAAAAGATTAATGCGCATCAGATTTGGCGTAGAACAACATAATAGATATATGGAGAAATATGATGGAATAGGACAACCTAGAGAACATATAGACAAATGAATCCCAAGGAATTGGTATGCAGAACTGGAACTGCACAGAGGAACTGAAAACTAGAAGGATTTGCAACAGAACTTTGTGATCACGTTTTCATTTGAACATGAGAATCTAGAGATAGATACAACACTGAAGTTGATAAAATATAGGATCTTTGAAGAACCTGAAGTTGAAATTGTAACAACTTATCAGAACTAGAATCAACAAACAAATAGATAGTTGCTACATTGTTATCACATCGCAGAAGATGACCCAGCATAAGAAAACCCGCGTGATCTTTAGATAACAAAAGTTGAAGGGGAAAGAGAAGTAGAAGGTCCACAGTTACAATCATAATATTTTTCTGCACCACTGAAGATAAATAAATTCAACATTGAAATAGAAGAAAATCCAAAGATTGCAAATATTAGGGACTATTGGGATAAAACATAGTTACCAACTTAACGAGAACTCTACAAAGTTCTCGTTTTTTGGGGGGTCAAGTTGTTTACCCTGTTTTTAAAAATGGTGCTACCGGTAGCACCTCCCTCCCTTTTTAGGTATTTTTTTGATATTTTGAATTTTTTGATACATAAGGTTTCCACTTTTTGTTTTTAAATGTTTGTTTTTCATTTATTTTCAAATTGTTCAAATTTTTTATTTTTTATTTTTTTCTCAACTATGTTTTTTCATCTATTTTCAAACTTTTCCATTTTTTTTAATTTTAATTTTAATTTTTTATTCAGTGGTGTTTTTAATCATATTTTCATGCTCCATCCAAAGTTAAAAATGTTGTAAACCATTTATTTATTTTAAATTAATATTTTTTATGTAATTATGTGTCATTAATTAAATTAAGCTTCCATACTTTTTAATATAGTGGAAAATATCATTTTTAACACATTGTTTTACCTTTACTTCAATACATAAAAAATAATTGTAATTGAATAACATTATTTTCAAATATTTACCAAAAATATATAATTCATTTTTTTGGATAATTAAAAACTAAAAAAATAAGAAAACAAAGAGAATTGAAATTAAAAAAAAAATAAAACATTTTAAAAACAAATTTATATTAAAACAAATCATTGAAGAAAAACCTAAAAAATTAAAGAGGAAATAAAACCATA
>ML778230.1:817477-865441 GCA_009831015.1 Picea engelmannii | reverse complement strand
CTAGGACTCTTCCTCTGCACACTAGAGTTTAACTCCAGCGCATCTTCTCGAGGTCTATCGGTCGTCGGGACTATGATCCAAGATCCTACGGTTCATATCATTTCCTCGCATGCCTACCCTTGCGCTTAACCTCTGCGCACCTTTCCCAGATCCAACGACTGACGGGTGATCTAGCAGTCTAGATTCGTTCATTTGGGTCTTGGGGTCTATGATCCCAATTTTCTCGTTGCTCACGATGATAGAGGACAAGGGGCAAGGTATGTAACGCCTGCGTTACTTTCGTCAATCTAATGGTCGTGAATCACTATGGTTCCTCCGACGAGATCTCATCCGTCGACTTGTCACTCCTCACAACACTACTACCTTGGAACCTTAATGGAATCGTTCCTCCCCGTGCAGGGTTAATAAGGCCCGTACGTTCGAGTCCTTATTCTAGGTTCTTAGTGAACCTTTCCAAAGAGGAAATCTCTGTGAAGAAATCCTTACCGGGGCATTTCCGGAAGCGGATAAAGGAAGACCACTTCCTGAGAACGGCTGGGCATGGTTAAATTCATTTTATCAACGTAAGTCTTGCACGGTTTACTCGGTATTAAGCATATATCAACTCATTCATATCAAGCACTATGCAGACATCCCCATGCTGAAACCATTTACAAGTTCACAACTCTATGAGCCAATATCTATTCCTCATTATCAATTACTGCACCGATATTCTTACACAGGAAACATTTACAATTACACAAGTCTATGAGCATATGTGCCAGCATATAAATGTCAAAATGCAATGTAAGCAAAATACTTATCAAAATAACTTCAGCAATGGAAGCAACTGCTGAGAGGGGTGCTCGTTTCCACCCAACCGTAGGCGTAGCGACTCCTACTGGATTTACCACTAGCCACCCCCGAGCTGAGACCACGATGTCTTGAGACCCGCGTCTCTCTGTTTGCCAGTGCCCAGGAGCGAAGGTTGCAATCCTCCCTCTCTGCGATCACTCACTCTGCGTAAAATTGCCAGAGTTCCCCTCGCGTCTGCCCCCGTCAATCGTTTAAGCCATACGTCTTATCCTCTCGCGAGGTTGCATGTGGCACGATTACCCTTGCGCTAGTCAGTCATGATGGCTCTATGGATAGGCGGTTCACCTCCCCATCCCTCATCAAGCCATCCACCTACCAGGCTGCAAGGCATTTATTTCAGGGCTAGCGAGCCGCTTTTGGTTCTCCGGGCCAGTGGAGTCCAAATACGGTATTTTTAATTCTTGGTGGAAGTTAACGCCCCTTTTTCAAGGTGCCCTCCACCACCATCGTGGTCTCTTTTCCGCACATCCCCTCTCATCATTTCTACAATAAATTCAAACTATCATTTACATTCATTGACCTCTTCCTGCAGGTCCATTTACAGCACACATTCATACTTATGAGTTTTGCCATAGTCCTTGGCTAGTTCAGTTATATTTACAATCTGGGGGAAACAGGGTGTTACAGTAAGTGTCCTACCAATATTTGACATGGGGGAGAGCCTTGAGAAGTGCAGAGGTGATAGTTTCCCTGTCGAAATTTTTTTGAACAGAGAAATAACCTTCTAATAGATTTAACCATTTTTCTATGGCATTCGCATCTATCTGACCTTCAAATATGGGAATATCAAAATTAACTTGTACCTTGAAGGGAAAGGTTCCTCCAAAATGGTCACTTGATGAAGATGCACCTATTGCTATCGACATGCGTTGAAGAATGTGTGTAAAATTATCCATCACTTTGTCCCTTTGTCACGTGAGAGCTTGCTCAAGCAATAGGTTAATAGAATCTTATGCTCTGTTGTATTTATTTTCTATTGCCATTGAGGGTTTCTTAGGTGTGTGAGAGTGATTGTCCTCAAGAGAGAAAAAATTGAGACCCAACTGGCTATACTTGGACCTTGTCGGGGACATGTGTTGAAAAATTATCAAGAGCAACGTGCTCTGATACCAATGATCCAGATTATGTTCAGAATGAAATGAAAACAAAGAAATTATAATGAAATACTCATGAAACTTTCCAGAAACAGATAAATACAACAATACTTGATTTCTATTAATGAAAGAATTGTAAAGAGACTGTAAAAATGCAAAGAGAAAGACTCACTAGAATGGTGGAAGCTTTATCTCTAAGAAGAGATGTGATGGCTACGTTCATTCACAAGAAGATGATTACAATGAGGCTTTGAAGGCCTTTTTTATGTTAAACATGAATTCCAAAACCCTAGACATCCAAAAAGCTAACCCTAGAGGTGAAATGCCAAAAGTCAAGTGGGCCCCTATGGGTAAGATGGTACCTCAATTTCACGTGGTCGTAAATTTTTCATAAGAACTCTGTTTTAGGCGTGTGATATCCCGTTGGAAAGGTATTTCATATAAATACACATTCTTCTATCAAATTCTGAATCTATCTACAGTTTGACTGTGGCGAGCCAAAAAAAACATTGTTTGGGGCTCCAAAATGGCCCTAGAAGTACAACAAGATGTGCTGACATGAAAACATACAAAATAATCTGGTTGGACTAGGTGGGAGGCCACCAGTATCCACCTAGGATATTTGTAGGGCTCCATATAGACCCAAAAGTGTAGAACCCACAATCACAAAGAAATACAGAAGAACGTGTTGAACTAAAAACTTGCAAAAGGAGCCTATTGGAATAGGTGGGTGGCAACCGATATCCACTTGGATCAAAAAAAGAGGAGGGTGCACACCAAGAAGTAGGGCCATCGACGATGAACAAAATTACAAAGGGAAAACATACAGTACAAATATCACCACACAAGCATAAAGAAGCAACACTGACACTGTCGTGCATACCCGAAGGAGTCACGATCCTTCCTAGAATACTAGGATGTGTGGATAAATCAAAATATGCGGACCATGATATTGCAGAGATGGAAAAGTTACCTGAGTTTGTGCCAAAATTTTATATGGATAGAAAAGGAACAAGTCCATCATGAGTTCCCATTTTGGAGCCCAAACAGTGGATTGGAGGATTGTATAACACAGGTATCATGAACTTGTTGGAAATTCCCCACTTCAGGAGAGGAAAATATGTAAACACACGTGTTAAATAACTACTAGAATTAGTGCATGGGGGTATTCTATGGATGAACATGTTGGTATCAAAGCTCATGCAAGTGGCCCGTGTAGATAGAAACACTTTTCGATGGTGGGAAGAAGAAATATACTTGGATTTGTGTAGTCACTAGCTAGATTCAAACCAAATAAAGTTTGAATTCAATATGGATACTATCACAAGCTAAAACAAAAGAAAATGCATATAACTAGCTCATTTTAAAAGCATATCCTGCTAAGTGAACAAGAGCACATTGGAATTGACTACTCGACTAGAAAAGTTGATAGATAGACAACTATTTCTAGGTTATAATGCTCCTGAATTCCTTTGTAGTTTCAAGAATTACGAGGGGAAAACCAAACATCTGTTCAACACGTCAGCTATTTGAACAAATAAAATTTTATGTTCGACTTCAAATTTTCAATTCAAACTCCCAAAGGGAAAGATTGCATTTATATATAAGTTTGAAAGGTGGTGGTTCGAGTTATGATGTCATTAAATTGTTCCAATACAAGACATGCTTTAAAAGTACATTAATGCACAAGTGATATGTATCCATTATAGAATCCAATCTAAACTTTTAAAATTCCCTACGTGTGAAGAGTTCGAAAGAAAAAGGGTTGATCTAAGAATCAAGGCTAATTGAAATATTATAGCCCATTCTCACTATCTTTTGAAAAAGGAGGAACTGATTTTTCCATCGGCATCGATCATGGACTCAAAGAAAGAGTTTGTGAGGAGTCTTGATTCAAAGGTTTGGGCTGATTAGGAAATTAGGATGTGCTATGAACATTCAATGGAAAGGAGGCTTAATTTTGAAAATAAGGACGATTACAATCAAACTCTAAATATTTTTTTAAAGTGAAAGAACTACTTCTCATCAAGAGTAAGAGTTCAAAGGTTGCATGGAGGCTCAAAAAATTCAAAGAAGTGAACAAAAGGTTGGTGGTAAGGGGGGAAAATTTGAAAATTGGGACCCTTTCTCGCTAATGTTTGATGGGCCTTGTCATGATTTATAGATTGGTACCCATTGACAAATTGGGTCAAGACTTTAGGTGCTTCAGTGACAAGAGGGATTGATTAAAAAATTAACCCAATTGAAGAATTGGGCCTAAGAAGGTTCAGCCTAAAGTTCAAAGAGCATGTAGAATAGAAAAAACCCATTCGAATAAAAACAAAAGTTCAAACAATTCGAATGTTGATAAGGGGGATCGATTTGGATATTGGGACGGACCTCCAAATCAAGACAAGGCTCAATAGATGGAAGTAAAGTTAGGGACCAATTTTGAAGTTGGGCCTGATTGAAAATTTGGGGAGAGGAAAGTCCCAAGAAAAGAAAAATGGGGCTCGATTTGAGGATTGGGGTGAATTGGAAAATTGGGAAGAATTTTGATAACGGAAATCTTGATTTGGTAATCAAGCCTAACTTGGAAGTCAAAAGGGCCAAAGTTAGAACAAAAAAAGATAAGGAAGAAAAGATAATTCAAAAAGTTCGAACAAAAAGACTTGGATTCAAAGAAAAAGAAACTTCAAATGAAAAGAAAGAGAAATCAAACTAAGAAATAAGAAAAAGAAACTCGAAACCAAAAGAAAATAAAATTTGAGGAAAGGGGCTTGATTTGGGAAATTGGAGAAAAATTTGAAAAGTAAGAAAGTTGAAAACCTATTAAAGGAAAACATCAACTCAAGTCAAAAGGAATGAAACTAAGCATAATCAAGACAATGAAACTTGGAGGCTCATCTAACTTATTCATTTCAAAAGAATTGAAAGAAAGAAAGATGCAAGGCAATGCGGATATAAGATCAATTTAAATCCAAAAAGAAGAAGAAAGAGGGTCCCCCAAGTTTTGTTAAAAACTTATGGGGGAGGGAACAACAAATGTTTAAGAGGAATAGAAAAAAATAGAGCCTATCATAGATGAGATGTGTGAAATCCATCCACTTATGAATATAGGGTGATATAATAAGCATGTACATCAAGTTATTATAAAATGACTACTACCTACTTTATTTGTCCATGCTAATAACATTTTAATTAGAATGACATAACATTTAAATGATGACATAGGTGGGCATTGCATTGTAGTGGTGGAGTTACCTTCTTTGTCCAATTCATAGCCATGATTATGGACAATAACAAGTGTATAGGTCTCAAAAACGAGTGAGTAGATTCTCCCCAAGCTAATTCTTGTATGAAATGGTAGATATTGAATGAAATAACACGAAGTAACCTATCTCTCATCTCAGAATGGCGTATTTTATAGAAGAAAGGTTGGTGAGGAATTAAATGTGCATGGATTTGAGGTATCGCTTGTTCCTCAAGGATTTTCTTAACCAAGGTGCTTGCTTGTGACTGGAAAAGTGAATGGGTTAGAATGGAATAACTTGCCTCACCACTTGTCATTCATTTTCCCCCTTGTCACATCATATTCCCTCTCTCTCTCCCTCTTTCTTGTGATGCAATAAAATGTATACATAGTATTTTTATTTACATCGTTTTTCAATATGTGCAATTTTCTACACCTATCAACTTAAGAAATGTTTACATCAATTTTTCAACATGTGTATGCATTGTTTACATCATTTTTTCAACATGTGAATGCATGAGTTTTTACCTGTATCCACATAAGAAATTTCAAACATTCTTTTTTTTTCTAAGGAAAATTTGATGGAGAAACCCAAGGGATGCTTCCCAACATTCATGGATGACATCCCTAGTAAACCTGTTGTCATAGGCTAATGTGCCTCATACAAGGGGATTCAAACCAAGCATTTACTAAAACAAAACTAGTCAAATGTCCAACAACATTAGCAACAACTAATTGAAATAACCCTTTGGAATGTCAAATTCTCTCACATACACTCTCAAAGCCTTAATGGGCCTTAGCCTTGATATTTCAATTAAAAACAACATTACAAATTCCACCTAATCCAATATTTACAATCATTTAGATCAAGTCATAATCCCTTGATAAGGTCATTATAATTTCAATATCCATATCAGTTACAAAGATACCAACATTGACATCACAATGTACACAAGGTTCTACAAACTATCATTATGACCTCTGTTAGGATATGATCCTAACCCCTCTCTATGGGTCATTATTTAGTAGGATATGTTTTATATTTAATAATGGTTGACATTAGTTAATAAGGCCTAATAAATAAAGAAGAATAATTCGATGTAAGAAGACCTAATAGAAGCTTCCACTTCTAGACATATCTTCCTCTAGAAGTTTCCTTAGAAGGTAGAATTAGTATAAATAAGAGTAGGAGGCATTGGATATTTTGTCTTGGAGATTATTGTAATAGAGCTCTGCTCTGTTGGAGGTTTCCCCCTCGAAGAGGAAAGTGAACATTGCTATCATAATAAAGTTTCTCTTCTTAGTGATTATTCTGGTGTTATTCTAGTGGTCTTCTGATATTTTCTGGATATATCATTATTATTTTGTCATTTCCTACTAGATATTTTATGTTATGCATAATATATTGTATCGGGAATATTGCAAGTGGTATCATAGATATTTCCAGGGAAATACTTGTGGGATAAATTTTTTCAGGGTAGAGATGTATTCTTGCATCTTTAAGCTACAAAGATCTGTCACTACGCGCATAAAACTATGGTCAGGGAGTCATACACAAAGGAAATATAAGTGGTTATTAAGCTCACATATGTTGTCCACCCTTGTAACCCCTTTTGGTACCCCTTCAAGTGGTAGCACATCAAAAAACACCTGTATACGGATCGACCTAGGCATCCCAAATCCCTCTGTAGATAAATCGATCGATCTCCTGATTGCTATAGTGTCACCATGAAAAACAATCGGGAAGTGACTCTCTAGTACCTAGGTAGTTAGGTAGTACGACTAAGGGTATGGTCTAGCTTCCTTAGTTGGTGCCCTAAGATATTGGGTCGAGTACTATTGTTGGACCCCGCACGTATATAAGAGAGATATAACACAGGGAAAACCCTTGACTATAGATTCCCTGCAAACCCTAACCCTTGGGAACAAAAAAGAGAAAGAAAAGAAAATATCCCTTGCAGTGCAACCTTGTCGTCTGCATTGGGGTTGTAAAATTATTACATCTTTTGTCCTGTTAAGAATTTGGGCATTTCACCTCTTTTGTATTACTCAATTCAGAGTATAACTCTGCAGGATTTAAAAAAAACAAATTTGGGCATGTTAGCACCCTTATTTGTGACCTAGCCCATTACATTCATCTCTTCATTCGGATCGCAGTGGTACCCTTCAATTTTAAGCCTTTTTTTCCTATGGACCGAACCCCCTTCGGGACACCTTTCTTGAGACCTATCCCACTGGATTCCTCTCTTTTTCCTGATAAACCAGGTACCTATCATTTTTAACCCCATTTTTCCCATCATGACACCTTTGTTTCTACATGATCCTTCACCATGCCTGCCACTCGCTCTCAGTCCCAAGAAACCTTGGAGGATAGAATGTCCCACCTGGAACAACAAATTGAAGACAACATGACTTCCTTCCACAATGAATTTACCACAACCCTTGACCAGCAAGTCAACAAATTGGTGCAACTCTTCTGGGGTAAGAATGTTGAGCCAAACCCATAATAACTTCAGTCTTCTCATTATGAACATACTCAATCCTCCCTCTCCCCTTGGGGTTCTCCACCTTCTTGGAATAAGGTGCCCAACATTGAGATGATTAAATTTGATGGTTGCAACCCAGATGGGTGGGTTTCTCAAATGGAACAATACTTCTCCCTTCATGATATTCAAGATGATGAGACCAAACTCCATTTAGGGGTTTTGTACTTGGATCAAGAACACTGTTAGTGGTGGCAGTGGCATAAGAAATGTTATCCAGGACCTCCCAATTGGAACATGTTCTCTAAAGTAGTTTGTGCTCTTTTTGATAGGGAAACACAATTTTTGGGTCGGCTCGCTAAGTTGCACCAAACTGGATCTATCACAGACTTCATCACGACATTTTAACAATTGTATATCCGTACTGAGGGCTTATCTGATGAATTTTACCTTGAATTTTTTATCAGTGGTCTAAAAGAAGTTATCAAGGCTCATGTGAACATGAATCATCCTACTACTTGGTTGCAAGCATGTCAATTATCTAGGGAAGCAAATACCATCCTCCAAGAGCCATCCCTGAAGGCTCCATTTACCACTTGTCCTCGCCTAGGGGATACCTCTGCTTCGACCCAAAATTTGAAGTTCCAAAAGGTCTCTCCCACCGAAATGGCAGAATGTCGCAAGCAAGGCCTTTACCACTATTGTGATGAAACGTATGCACCATGGAATAAATGTCAAGAACACAAGTTCTTCCAGATTGATGCCTCGACTTCCTGTTCCTATGGAAAAATCCCATCAAATGAGGTTTCAAACCAAGAGATGGATCAACCAAGTGATATTATCAAAGATCCAGTTGTCACGTCGATGGAATCCATGGACCCAGTCATCTTTCTTCATGCACTCTCGGGTATTTTGGCCCCACAAACATTGAATATCAAGGGATACATTAAACATAGGCTGGTTGTGGTGTTGATTTATAGTGGTAGCACCCATAATCTTATTCATCACAGGCTCACTGATGAGATCCATTGTGTAGTGTCCCCAAGGCCGAGCCCCATTGCAAATCCTGATATATGAAATGAATTGTAAACATGTTTTATAGGCTGGTGAGCCAAGTTTGGTATAAGCTAGTAGGCTTATGTGTTTGTTAGGCCAGGGAGCCTAAGTGTTGAAGGCCAGGAGCCTGCTGATGTACTTGTATGTATGCAGATCGATTAATAAAATATAAACACCGCCAAGTGCAGACCGACCACGATGAATGAGTGAAGGGGGACTGAGCGTCCACAGAGTGGGCAAGGGATTAGGGGCTGGAAGGTGGGAAAAGGGGCTAAGTGTTGAGCCTAGGGGCCAAACCTAGGGGGCTTAAGCCTGGGTATAATATTTTAATATTATTTCCCAAAAGACATGTGTATTTTATTTTATCCTAAGTTCCTAGCAAGGGAAAACGTGCAAAAGGGATGCATGCGATGGGAACGCATGCATTTACCAGGGTGACAAGTGTCAACCCTGGTGCATGCGAATATAATAGCTGGGATGAACCGTGTGAGGGGGATCTTCTCCATTCGACCCGACCGTCTGAGCGTGAACCAGGGCGACCTCTGCAAGAATACCCTCGTACAATCCCGAAACCAAAGCGGGGAGACTATCCTATGATTACCAAACCTGTTTGGGAAGCGCGTGTCTGTTTTTCCCAATTGACTGTTGCGGCCACGCAGTGCTGGACTGCGCGTGGCATGCTAGCCAGAGGAAGCTTTGTGCTAAGCTTGTATATGACCTCTCTTCTGGTGAGGGAGGCGACGGTGGTTCGAAGAGGCAGGTTGTCAGGCCTGTGAGCAACTCTTTCCAGGTGAAAGAGTTTGTTGGGAAGGGGTTTCATCCAGAGAGTGCCCAGCACCAGCTACGGGCTCAGAGACTTCCTGATCCGGCCTGTTGCCGAGACCCAGAGAGGGAGGTTAGCACCGATGGACTGTGTGTGTGAAGGTGTATACTCCCGGGCGGAATAGGCATGTGGGGAATGAGAGCCTGGTAGTAGTGGGCGTAAGATGGCATCTTTGGGGAAGAATCCTTCCGAATATTTATGTGTTGTTTCCCTATAACCTCAACCTAACCTAGGATTCCTTGCCTTGGGGTGGAGCTCGGTCCCAGCTCGGGGGTGATCCACTGTTGAGATGATGAGCAGTGTGGTCTAAGGCTGGGAGGTTCGTGGAAGGCTTGCACTTGGTTGGTGGATTTCACCACTATTACAAGATAAGTATCTAATTATGTTCTTATCACATTTCCACATGATTGTGCTGTATATATTATCATGATTCCGCTGTGTATATGAATTATTATGGGATGTTATGGATTGTTTATTCGTAGTAGTAAAATTATATGTTTTTACTCTGAGACTTAAACGTGTTTAATTACTGTTAATTGCATGTGGAGTATATACTGGATTGTATGTGTTATGTAATTCCAACGCAAGTGTGTACAGATTGTTATATTGCGCATTAAAAACCTTGGTCAACAAAAAGGTACACTACAAATTGGTATCAGAGCCAAGGTTTCAACGCTGAGCCTAGATGGGCCAGTGGAGCGGTCTTTGGACTGAGAATGCAAGGGTAAATTGAGTCGGGAGGACCAATTTTAGACCCTAGTTTGCTCCGAAGCGTCAAGGAGACACTTGACGAGTTTTTATTAAGAACTCAGGAAGTATAGCGGTGCTACGAAACCGCAGGCTTGTGTGGTCTATGGCCATGGGGTGACATGTCTCTACACCAATGGTGTTAGAACCTTAGGATCTGTTCGGGAGGGAAGGCGAGCTCTCGTTACCATCGGATCTGGAAAAATGTACGTAGGAATTAAAATTCCTTTTGAAGTACATAGGAATGTGGGAACATCGCGATATGCGAAATTATGAATTGGTTAGGAATCGTCTGAGCTGTCAGATCTCGGCCGGAAAACCCGTCAGCCGTAGGATTTGATGGGAGATGTCCGAAGGTTAAACCTCCGAGACTAGGGGTGAAAGATTCGAAATAGATCTAGACTGTCCGTAAAACGGAGGACACGTGTCGTGAAGATTTTCTACTTCGGAAATCGGAAATCGCGATATCGGAGTCATCGGGAAAAATCCCGACAAAGGAGTCATCTATCGGTATTTGGGTCATCAGGATATCGGGAATCACAGGGACAAGAAGTCCATGCATTGTGAAACTTCGAACCCCGAAACCCCGACGAGAGGTTTGACTACGGTCATGAGGTAGAGGTCACGTGGACCAGGAGCTAAGCCCGTAGGGCTAACGTGTGAGGGATGCGTCGGGATTCGGAGAATTGCGAATCCTGAGGACATGTGCTTTTGGACATTGGGAAGTCTGAAACCCCGATAAGAGTAAAAGACTGTGGTCTTATGAGAGGCGGTCACATGGACCTCGGATGATTCGGGGGGCTAAGGCAAAGGTGCATCGGCAAATCGGGGATCGGGAGTTCGTGAGAACAGGAACTCACGTCGTCGGGGAGCACGAAACCCCAACACCCGAAGCATCAATTGGGAGATGTTCCATGTGGACACGTGGAGTTGTACCACGGGCCAATGGGGACGAGAAGAGAAGAAAGAAAGGTGAGGCCCGATGACGTCATTGAAAGCGACGTGGAACCTCATGAACTTGCCACGTGCCACCATGGTAGTGGGCTACATATGTGCTGTGGACCCGTAGGGTAGAGTGAGTTGGAATTTCGGAAGTCGGGGTTTGGAGAACAAATAGGGTATGAAAGCCTCATGGGCCGAAACCCCGAAACTTGAAGTCCCGAAATGTCGAGAAGATGGAAGTTCTGAAAACCCGAAGTCCTGGGTACCGAAACTCAAGGTCTCGAAAGTCCCGAAATATCGGAAATTGAAGTTTCAGACACCCGAAAAACACAGAGCTGAGCAGAGCTCAGGCAATTTGTGAAATTGAAACACTTTATTAAACATCGATGGTTATGAAATATGACGAATTGTCAAGAGACGAAGGCTTGAAAAATTCGAGTCGTCTGGGTATTAGATTACAGAGGACTGACGAGTGCCAAAACTATTTGGGAAATTACCTCAAACGCAAAGAAATGGGATAGATACATGATACTCTAGTTCAAGAAACTTTTTTTTAAAACAAAATGTCTTTTTTTATTTTGTCCGAATTGGCTTATAAATATTGTAAATTGTTCGCGAAAGTTTAATGGACTGACAAAATTTGAATTGAACTGCACAGTGCGTGTGCAAAGCTCAACAAAGGTCAGGATTCCAGTTAACCAACGCCGAATATGGAGTGGGGAAAAGTGCAGTTTACCCCTGAAATAGAAGATGAACGGGAAGGAAAGGATGTTAACTTGGGATTCGAAGGTTCGAACTCTAATGGACATGGAAAATAGATGGATAAGGTAGAACACATAATGAAAATCCTCGAAGGATTGCAAAGAGAGTCCAAAGCTCGCAGAGATGATAGCCGAAATCTCATGAAAGTCAGGGACCGACATGGTGCATTAAATTTAAAATTTTTGAAGAGTCTGGAAAGAATAGAGAAGAAACTCGAGAAATAAAGAGACTCAAGTATGATGGGGAGTCGCAGAACCCATGGGAGAAGAAGTAGGTCAAGGAGTGGTAGCCGACATCTTAGTCGCTCCCAAAGACATTCTGACAGTAAGACACATAGTAGTTCAAGCCCGTCCCCTACCAGAAAACATCGAAAATATGGAAAGGAGGAATTGAAAGGAGAGATGAACAATATTAAGCCTCCAACCTTCGATGGAGAACATAAAAAGGAGGAAGATGTCGAGACCTGGTTGCTTGGCATGAAGAAATACTTCCAACTATAGAATTATTCTGCCCATGCAGAAGGAAGAATTGCAATGTACCAACTGAAAGGAAAAGCCTCCATGTGGTGGGATCAGCTTGTGTAGGTGCAGCACATCAGAGAGAAAGAGGTCACTTGGAAGGAATTTAAGAAGTATTTCGAGAAGAAATACCTGACTAAAAGATAATATGACAGAAAGATGAAGGAGTTCTTCGAACTCAAGTTGGGCAGTATGACCATTGATGAGTATGAACAAAGTTTTCTGGAACTACTGAAGTATGTCCCATTCATTAAAGACGAGGCTATTAAAATTCAGAGGTATCTGAGTGGACTGCCACCTTCCATTGGTGAAAAAATTCAATACGATGATCCTAAGACCATGGAAGAAACCATAAGAAGGGAGAAATGCCTATACAAACAACAAAGAGAAAAGACTACCTTTCAGAAGGCTTGGGATGACCAGAGGAGGGTTAGGAAGGAACATAGGCAGAAGGGAGACAAGCCATCCTTTTTCAGAAACAGTCTTCAGGGACAACCATCGTTTAGAGAACTGAGAATGACTGAAGAAAGACCACAAAGACAGAGACAGGTGCCCATTCAGTGTTGGGGCTGTCAAGGAAACCACAAGTACAGAGATTGTCCCCATAAAAATGGTAAGGCAAGAACTGTACATACTGTTCAGCAAGATGAAACAGTGGGGGATTTGGGCAGCAGAATGCCGAGGATCTACGCAGCCCTGGACAACAAGCAAACGGAATTTCAATCGCACATGATTGAAGTGGAAGGTATGAACAACAACCGACCACTTGCTATTTTAATTGATCCAAGGGCTAGCCATAGTTATGTAGATCCTAGAGTGGTGGAAAGTTTTCATCTAACGAAGAGAAAACATGAGAAGTCTTGGTTAGTGTAGTTAGCCACAGGGACCAAGAGGAAGGTCATTGAATTGGTTAAGTCATGTTTAGTGGACATGAAAGGAATGAACACTAAGGCTGAATTGAACATTCTGCCTTTAGGCTCATATGATTGCTTAATTGGGATGGACTAGTTGGACCAGCACCATGCCCTTCTGGATTGCCGTAACAAGAGATTCACATGCCTAAACGAAGAGAGAAATCAGGTAACAATCCAAGGAATCCCCAGAGCCGTGGCTGTTAGAGAAATCTCAGCCATGCAACTGAAGAAATGTTATCGAAAAGGTTGTCAATTATTTGCAGCCCGGGTGGAGGAAGCATCCCAAGATGTAGTATCGAATTTGGAAGACCATGAAGTACTCAAGGAGTTCAAGGATGTATTTCAGGAGGTACCTGGACTACCTCCGAAGAGAGATATCGATTTTTCTATAAATCTAATGCCTGGAACAACTCCAGTTTCGAAAGCTCCTTATAGAATGAGCACACTAGAGATGAAAGAGTTGCAACTGCAGCTCGAAGAGCTACTAAAGAAAGGTTACATTCATCCTAGCGTGTCACCGTGGGGAGCCCCAGTCCTATTCGTGAAGAAGAAAGATGGGACGTTGAGGTTGTGCATTGACTTTCGACAGTTGAATAAAGTCACTGTCAAGAACAAATATCCTCTGCCAAGGATTGATGATCTTTTTGATCAGTTGAAGGATGCGAAAGTATTTTCGAAAATAGATCTCCGATCTGGATATCACCAAGTGAGAATAAGGGATGAGGACATTAGCAAGACCGCCTTCAGAACAAGGTACGGTCATTATGAGTTTACAGTGATGCCATTTGGATTGTCCAACGCGCCTACTGTCTTTATGTTCTTAATGAATGGAGTGTTCAGAAGTTATCTGGACAAGTTTGTCATAGTCTTCTTGGACGATATCTTGGTGTATTCCAAGACAAAGGAAGAACATGAACAACACCTTAGAATGGTGCTGCAGGTGTTGAGAGAACACCAGCTGTACGCAAAACTGAGCAAGTGCTCATTTTACCAAAAGCAAATCCATTACTTGGGATACATTATATCAGAAGAGGGGATCGTTGTGGATCCTGAGAAGGTACAGGCCATTCGAGAATGGCCAGTGCCAAGGATTGTGACAGAAGTTAGATCTTTTATGGGTCTGGCAGGCTACTATAGGAGGTTTATAGCCAGATTCTCAAAGATAGCCCATTCTATCATTTCCTTGCAAAGAAAGGGGAAGAAGTTCCAGTGGACTGATGAATGTGAGAGCAGCTTCCAGCGATTGAAGCAACTACTCACTAGTGATCCAATCCTGAGGATTGCAGACCCAAACAAGGGTTATGTAGTGTGCACAGATGCATGTAAGGAAGGGCTAGGAGGAGTTCTCAGCCAAGAAGGATTTGTAGTTTGCTATGAATCCCGAAAGTTGAAGGAACATGAGAAGAATTATGCCACCCATGATTTGGAGCTGTCAACAATCGTCCACGCCTTGAGGAAATGGAGACATTACCTCATGGGAAAGAGATTCGAATTAAGAATAGACCACAATGGTCTGAAATATTTATTTGATCAGCCAACGTTAAATGCCAGGCAAATTAGATGGCTGGAATTTCTGTGTGAGTATGACTTTGATATCCAGCATATCAAAGGGAAAGAAAATAAGGTGGCTGATGCACTCAGCAGAAAAGTGCACGAATTACATGCTACAACCATTAGCATGTACATAACTGAGATTAAAGACAGGATTCTTGAAGCTGCAAATGCTGATTTGCAGTACAAAAGACTTCTAGCAAAGCTATAGTAGCATGAGAAACCACAAACCCAGGAGAGTTACACCTTGGGAACTGATAGTTTACTTCTGTATAAAAACAGAGTGTATGTACCTAATGACCGAGAATTGAAGCTGGCAATTCTAAAAGAAATGCATAATGTGACTTATGCTGGTCATCCTGGATATCAAAAGATTGTGGCAGCAGTCAAAAGCCATTATTTTTGGCCGGGGTTGAAGAAAGAAATTGCTGAATACATCGCCAGATGTATGGAATGCCAAAGGGTTAAGGCTTAGCATAGACACCCAACATGGTTGTTACAGCCTTTACCCATTCCTGAGTGGAAATGGGACGTGGTAACAATGGATTTTATCACAGGATTGCCCAGAACAAGCAAGCAACATGATTCAATCATGGTGGTGGTGGACAAGCTTACTAAAGCTGCCCATTTTATTCCACTGAAAACCACCCACAGAGCAGCAGAGGTTGATGATATCTTTTTAAAAGAAGTTGCACGCTTGCATGGAATTCTTAGGACAATTATGTCTGATAGGGACCCGAAATTCACTTCGAATTTCTGGAAAGGACTGTTCAAAGGATTCAGAACAAATCTAAACTTTAGTACAACATATCATCCCGAGTCTGATGGACAGACAGAGAGAGTAAACCGAGTAATAGAAGACATGCTGAGAATGTATGTGATGGGTAAACCATCAAGGTGGGAAGACTACCTACATTTGGTCGAATTTGCCTACAATAATGGGTATCATACATCTCTGAAGATGAGCCCATTCGAAGCACTTTATGGAAGAAAGTGCAACACTCCAGTGAGCTGGGATAATCTAGCTGACAAAGTAGTAGTTGGACCTGAACTACTCAAAGAGATGGAAGATCAAATGATAAAAATCAAACAGAATCTGAAAGCTGCCCAGGACAGGCAGAAAAGTTACGCTTATAATAACAGAACCCATAGAGAATTCAAAGTGGGTGACCATGTTTTCCTGAAAGTAAAAACTAACAGGAGTTCCCTGAAATTGGGAAGTTGCGCCAAGTTGGCAACAAGATTTTGTGGGCCATTCAAGATCCTGGAAAGGATTGGGCCAGTTGCATACATGCTTGCATTAACTACATCTATGACTATACATAATGTGTTTCATGTTTCACTACTTAAGAAATATGTACATGATGCTAATCATGTTATCGATTGGATTGTGATCCAGGTAGAACCAAAAGGTGTCCTGCAAGTGCATCCTGTGCGCATATTGGACATGAAAAGCAAACAGCTCTGGAATCGAGCTATAGAGCTTGTAAAGGTCCAGTGGACCTGGTACGGTCATGAAGACGCGACATGGGAGCATGAAGAAGTAATGTGGGCAGAGTACCCGTATCTTTTTGAAAATTTTGAAAGACTTGCAGAGACAGTGTAAGTTGCACTGAGGACAGTGCAAAAATAAGGGGAGGGGGATTGTAGTGTCCCCAAGGCCGAGCCCCGTTGCAAATCCTGATATATGAAATGAATTGTAAACATGTTTTATAGGCTGGTGAGCCAAGTTTGGTATAAGCTGGTAGGCTTATGTGTTTGTTAGGCCAGGGAGCCTAAGTGTTGAAGTCCAGGAGCCTGCTGATGTACTTATATGTATGCAGATCGATTAATAAAATATAAACACCGCCAGGTGTAGACCGACCACGATGAATGAGTGAAGGGGGCTGAGCGTCCACAGAGTGGGCAAGGGATTAGGGGCTGGAAGGTGGGAAAAAGGGCTAAGTGTTGAGCCAGGGGCCAAACCTAGGGGGCTTAAGCCTGGGTATAATATTTTAATATTATTTCCCAAAAGACATGTGTATTTTATTTTATCCTAAGTTCCTAGCAAGGGAAAACATGCAAATGGGATGCATGCGATGGGAACACATGCATTTCCCAGGGTGACAAGTGTCAACCCTGGTGCATGCGAATATAATAGCCGAGATGAACCGTGTGAGGGGGATCTTCTCCATTCAACCCGACCATCTAAGCGTGAACTAGGGCGACCTCTGCAAGAATACTCTCGTACAATCCCGAAACCAAAGCGGGGATACTATCCTATGATTGTCGAACCTGTTTGGGAAGTGCGTGTCTATTTTTCCCAATTGACTGTTGTGGCCACGTAGTGCTAGACTGCGCATGGCATGCTGGCCAGAGGAAGCTTTGTGCTAAGCTTGTATATGACCTCTCTTCTGGTGAGGGAGGCGACGATGGTTGGAAGAGGCAGGTTGGCAGGCCTGTGAGCAACTCTTTCCAGGTGAAAGAGTTTGTTGGGAAGGGGTTTCATCCAGAGAGTGCCCAACACCAGCTATGGGCTTAGAGACTTTCTGATCCGACCTGTTTCCGAGACCTAGAGAGGGAGGTTAGCACCGATGGACTGTGTGTGTGAAGGTGTATACTCCCGGGCGGAATAGGCATGTGGGGAATGAGAGCCTGGTAGTAGTGGGCGTAAGATGGCATCTTTGGGGAAGAATCCTTCCGAATATTTTTGTGTTGTTTCCCTGTAACCTCAACCTAGCCTAGGATTCCTTGCCTTGGGGTGGAGCTCGGTCTCAGCTCGGGGGTGATCCACTGTTGAGATGATGAGCAGTGTGGTCTAAGGCTGGGAGGTTCGTGGAAGGCCTGCACTTGGTTGGTGGATTTCACCACTATTACAAGATAAGTATCTAATTATGTTCTTATCACATTTCCACATGATTATGCTGTATATATTATCATGATTCCGCTGTGTATATGAATTATTATGGGATGTTATGGATTGTTTATTCGTAGCAGTAAAATTATATGTTTTTACTCTGAGACTTAAACATGTTTAATTACTGTTAATTGCATGTGGAGTATATACTGGACTGTATGTGTTATGTAATTCCAACGCAAGTGTGTACAGATTGTTATATTGTGCATTTAAAGCCTTGGTCAACAAAAAGGTACACTACATATTGCTTTGTCTGCCTTGTTTCTAATTTTCAAATCCTCATCCCTAATGGTGGTAATATGAAGTGTGGGGGGCATTGTGAGAATTTAAAACTCCAAATGGGTGATTATCATCTGATAACCCACATGTTCTCTATTGCCATGGGTGGTTGTGATATTGTATTATGCATGGAATGTCTTCACACTCTGAGGCCGATCACAATGTATTATCAAGAATTATATATGATCTTCACCCAAGAAGCTCACCCCTATACTCTCATGGGTCTCCAAGTGGGCTCTCTTGAAATCATCAACTCTCATAGGATGGATAAAATATTGAAGAAAGGCCACCATGGTGTGATTGCTCAATTTAAAGCCATCCAGGTCAGTGAATAGGCCTCTAAGGTAGTTCCTTCTAGCCTGCAACTCATCTTGGACAAGTACCCCAAGATATTTGAGATTCCTATAGCCTTACTTCCTTCTAGGGGTGAGCATGATCATATCATCCCTCTCCTTCTGGGCAGTCAACCCCCTAATGTATGTCCCTACATATATCCCTTTGCTCAAAAAAATGAAATAGAAAAGATGGTACAGGAATTACTGGAGGTGGGGGTAATTATCCTCGGTACTAGCCCATATTCTTCACCAATGGTGATGGTTTTAAAGAAAGAAGGTGGTTGGTGCATGTGCCTTGATTTTCATGCCCTGAATAAACTAACCATCAATGATAAATTTCCCATTCACGTCATTGATGATTTGTTGGATGAACTACAAGGTGCCTGTGTATGCACCAAATTAGACCTTTTCTTTGGTTATCACCAAATCCATATGAAGGAGGCATATATTCTAAGGACTTCTTTCAGAACTCATGAAGGACATTATGAATTCTTGGTCATGCCTTTTGGCATTTGCAATGCTCCATCCACCTTCCTAAGTCTCATGAATAAGCTATTGAAACCTTACCTTCAGAAGTTTGTCTCGATTTTCTTTGATGAAATCCTCATTTATAGCTGCACCTAGGATAACCATCTTCTTCATGTGGACAAATTCCTTCACTTGCTAGAGGAAAATCAATTGTTTGTCAAAAATACCAAATGTTCATTTAGTGCCAACGAAGTGGAATAATTGGGGCACATTGTCAACAGAGATGGGGTAAAAGTGGACCCCAAAAATATACAAGCTATGCAAGAATGGCCACTCCCAACAACCTTAAAGTGCCTAAGGGGTTTTCTTGGTCTCACCAAGAGAGGCCGATCACTATATGGAAACATTAACATTTAATGTTTGAAAGTAATGTTAAGTTAAAAGTCAGCATTAGTTAAATTGGCTTCCTATAAATACATTTTACTAAGTTTCAAACCTTGGGTTTACTAAGTTTGAGGTATCTTGCCTCTATATGAGGCCAAAAAAACACCTAAAACTAAGTTGTTTGAGGTATCTTGCCTCTATATGAGGCCCAAAAAAACACCTCATACTAAAAACTTATGATAAAATATTAACGGTAAGCTAAAAAAATTGTATGAGTTTTAAATTTGTTTTTATTAAAATAGTTTTTTACATAGATTTGAGTGCAGAAATTAATATAACAGCCAGGAACCGCAGCCACCACGGACTAATAGGAGATATTAAATTCCAATTTTGATGTAGACACCTTGCCAAACATTCAAATAAGCATACCAATGCTATCTTTTGGTCACTGATACTTCATAATAAAAAACAGAGAGACACATATAACACAAGTAATTTCTTTCAATTTCATATGCTATCTATAAAATCTATTCAACCAATCATGCTTATAATTCTGGAATAGGCCTAAGGCCCAATATGAACTTCAGTTCAATCTAGCATTGCAAGAGCTCATAACTTTTCAGATGAATTGTCTTATGCTATAAATTCTCTTATGCTCAATCTAACAGAGCATAAAAGAATTTAGAAGTAAGCAATTTGTGTCTGCAGAAAGTTTTGGCCAGTAGGTCCATCAGATGGGAGCAAAGCCACTCTCACCACATTTTCTGCTCCTTCAACAGACGAAATATCACCAGTGTTGAATGTGATGGAAGTCCTGACGTAACCAGGGTGCACGCTGTTAACACATGCTTTTCCATTCAGATCCCGAGCCAGAAGACGAGTGTATGCATTCAAAGCCACTTTGGATAGAGAATATGTTGGAAACCTAACAGGCCACTTGCTATCCCTGAGGTCTGCACCTCTCTCAATATCCTCCATGTACTGCTTCACAATGCAATCTATAACCTCTTCACTAATATTTGCAATGTCTGACAATTGCCTCTGCAACGTCTCGCTTCTCAAAAACTGCCAGGAAAAACAAAACAGATCATCGACATGTCATGCTAATAAGCTGTGGCATTGGGTAGATAAGCAAAGGATTGGGTAGATAAGAATCTGTTAATTACTTATACCCTCAGTAGGCCCAAGACAGAAGACACATTGACTATACGTGCTCCAGCAGTAGAACGCTTCAAAAGTGGAATCAGAGCTTTGGTTATTCTCTTTGTGCCATAGTAGTTTGTGCCCAGGCATTTTTTTGCAGTCTCTCCATCCTCTGTAAGCCCATCTTCCCATACGTCATCTTCCTGTGAACCAATTGTAGGGAAATTAATAAAATTATTACTTAGTATCGTTTCGTGTCCCAGTAACATTTAGAATCTAATTACAAATTTTAATTGGGTTCATAAAAAAATCAAACTCCAATAAGGTTGCAATACAATTATCTTTCTGAAATCCATCTGGCTCTTGTCCAGCAGATCCCAGTCGAATTTCGTCCCCCCTACTCCCGCATTGTTGATCTGTAATTTAGCAAAGAGATCTCTGTTATATTGCATTGACACCAACTAGAGAATTAAATGGTGACCCATTAATCTATAAATAATGGGCAGCAATCAGAAGGAAAGCAAAATATCACCATCCCTCTCCCCTAGGCATATCCGGTTATACAAGTTTGAATACAAAAATGCCATGAAGGAAGACTTTTCTTTCTTTTTTTGGTCCTTTTAATAAACAGGTGACAGGAATAAGAGCTGGAGACTAAATTTGAAAAGGATTTGAATGTCTCTAAAAGGCCTGGTTGAAAAGAAGACAGTGACCAAGGATCAAATTTAAGAAACGTAATGCCTTCAGAGTTTGTGCTTATTTTTCATAGATATAAGCCTCTCAGTGTTAGGTATCAGTCAGCTAGGCTGTGGTCCAGTAGTATATATAGTTCGCTTCTCAGCACATATATATATATATATCTATATCAAATTTACTTGAAAACCCCCCCAAAATCACATGTTTCAGAATCTGGTTTCAGCTCCAGCTAAAAATTGGCATCCAACATATAGTACAGCAACTACTACATTTGCTCAGTGCTGTACCGCATTCGAATTGCATAAAAGATAATGCCACTCTGTATGTAGGAATATATTAATTGAACTATTTATAAATATTGTTAGGTTTAGCACTTTCATTATAATTATAAACTAAATATTCTTTTATCTAAAAATAGGAACAAGAAGAAGAGAGAAAATTCGATGTGAAAGAGAGGTTAATGATTGGAAGAAGGAAAACTGGTATAAATTCATCATAACCTCAGACTTATTGAGGAGCATCTAAAGAGATAAAAAAAACTCAGTACAAAAATCTTTGGGTTTTAGAGTTAATAAATACACATACCATACCTTTGTTACTAAGGGTAGGGGCATTATAAAAATGATTAGCAAGATTTGGTCATATTGGCCTTCCTTGCACTGAAATTAGACACTTGTATAAAATTCAACAAATTTTCCTTACAATACGGATACTGTAAGGTCATTTTACTTTTGAATGTCTTCGATATTATACTTCAAGTTGTTTTTCTTGGATACCCAAGAAACTCTAATATAATTTCCTGGTTTCAACTCTTCTTCTATGATGTTTTGCCACTCTTTCTAGATGTCATACTGCATTGGTTCTTGTCAATAAATATTATAATCAGTTAAAGGTAAAATGTTTAATAATAATATTACTTAGTTCATTATTTCTAAAACTTTGCAAAACTTGTGATATTTTAAAGGAGACATACAAAGGGCTGGATATCTGTCTAGATGTCATATTGCATTGCTTCTTATCAATACATATAACAATCACTTAATAGTAAAATGTTTATGCATAAAACTTTGCAAAACTTGTGATATTTTAAAGGAGACATACAAAGGGCTGGATATCTGTCTAGATGTCATATTGCATTGCTTCTTATCAATACATATAACAATCACTTAATAGTAAAATGTTTATGCATGGGTTTTTATTAATCAATATTATAGTTAAAGGTAAAATGTTTAATAATAATAAATATTATAGTTAAAGGTAAAATGTTTAATAATAATAAATATTATAGTTAAAGATAAAATGTTTAATAATAATATTGTTTAGTTATTATTTTTAAAATTTTGCAAAACTGATAATATTTTGAAGGGAAGATAGAAAAAGTTAGATATGTGTCTAAATGTCATACTGCATTTGTTATTATTAATAAATATAATATATAAAAAAATATTATGGTAAGTAAAATGTTTAATAATAATATTGCTTAGGTCATTATTTTCAAAACTTGGCAAAACTACTATTACAAAGGAAATTTTGCAAAACTAGTAATACATAAAAGTGCAGAATTATGGATTTAAATATTTTAAAAACTTATATTAAAGACAACTAAATATCAATGAAATCAATAGTCAAAACATAAAAGACAACTAAATAAAGAGGAAAACTAAACACACACACACACATATATATATATATATATATATATGGGATTATTAATTTTTGTTTTTCTTATATCTTAATGTGTGATATTTGATCATATGACAATATTGTGGTTTGTTATTGTATTGGTCATTTTGACTTAGAGTTTGTTTCTACTTAATAAGTCTCTTTCTAAGTTTTAGAAGGTTGTTAGATCTAGTTACGCCGAAAGGCATACACCTATTGACAATGGGCACATTTAATAGGTTTTTAGTTCTTAATACGTTTTTAATGGACGAGATTAAATATGCCTAGAATATTCTTAGTCATCAAAATAAATGAATGGCTCTGATTTCATCCATTAGCGTCCGAGCTATTATAAAGACATCCATTTATATGTTTACTTTTTTACATTTACCTAATCATGTTTAAAAATTACTGTGTTCACTAACTTATTGCCACATCTACCTGATTAAAAAATATTAAGATATTCACACAGAGTGGTGGCAACGTTTCATTTCATTTCTGTGCTAGCGGTGTTTTGTTTCATTTTTGTGCTGGCCGCGTTTCGTTTTAATATGTCTTTCGGCGTTAACCCAAAAACCACTCAAAACCGACTGGTGAACACTGAAAGCGGCTTACGACTGTTAAACTTATGACTATTAAAAACACAAGCATGCACTGTAAACTAGCACAAACAACTGGCGACCACTGGTGATGTCAGCATAGAAACGCGGCCACCAAACGTCAGCCAGTAGAAACATGAAACGCCTCAATACCTGTGCGAATAGCTTAACATTTTTTAATCAGGTAGATGTGGCAATAAGTTAGTGAACACAGTAATTTTTAAACACGATTAGGTAAATGTAAAAAAGTAAACATATAAACGGATGTCTTTATAACAGCTCTGAAGTTAATGGATGAAATTAGAGGCATTCATTTATTGTGACTACTAAGAATATTCTAGGCATAAAGTATTAAGAACTAAAAACCTATTAAATGTACCCATTATCAATAGGTATACGCCTTTCGATGTAAATATTATAGTTAAAGGTAAAATGTTTAATAATAATAAATATTATAATTAAAGGTAAAATGTTTAATAATAATATTGTTTAGTTATTATTTCTGAAACTTTGCAAAACTGATAATATTTTGAAGGGAAGATAGAAAGGGTTAGATATGTGTCTAAATGCCATACTGCATTGGTTATTATTAATAAATATAATATATAAAAAAATATTATGGTAAGTAAAATGTTTAATAATAATATTGCTTAGGTCATTATTTTCAAAACTTGGCAAAACTACTATTACAAAGGAAATTTTGCAAAACTGGTAATACATAAAAGTAAAATTTTGCAAAACTGGTAAAACATAAAAGTGCAGACTTATGGATTTAAATATTCTAAAACCTTATATTAAAGACAACTAAATATCACTGAAATCAATAGTCAAAACATAAAAGACAATTAAATAAAGAGGAAAACTAAACACACACACACACATATATATATATATATATATATGGGATTATTAATTTTTGTTTGTCTTATATCTTAATGCGTGATATTTGATCATATGACAATATTGTACTTTGTTATTGTATTGGTCATTTTGACTTAGAGTTTGTTTCTACTTAATAAGTCTCTTTCTAAGTTTTAGAAGGTTGTTAGATCTAGTTGGATATGAAAGATTCTCTTTAACTAGTTGACTCCTATTTTGATGTGCGATTGAAATATTCTCTCAACAAATTGTTAACTTGTTAAGATAGTATGTCTATCTTGAAACATAACTTGATAATAGAAGCAATTTCTACTCTCCTATTTGTCAACTCTCCTATAGTTGTCTACATGGTCAACATACAGCCTTAACTCGAGGGATTGTTATCATGTGAATTCTGCATTGTTAATCCCTATATAGCTTTACGATTAGCTTAGGAGTGAATTGTTTGTTGTAGGTGAGAGTAGACTGTTTGTTGTGAGTGTTGCTATGCTGTGCCTCTAGTGTTGCTGATCGTTAGAGAAATCACCTTGTCGCTGTTATGAAAGTCGATTACAATAGTAGTATGTTGATTGATTGGTTGTAGACGAAAGGATTCAACTTGTCTACTTTCTAGAGGACTGAATAGATCATTGTTATGAAAGTCGATTACAATAGTAGTCTGTTGGTTGATTGGTTGATTGGCTGTAGATGAAAGTATTCAACTTGTCTACTTTCGGCATGGAATTTAGTCTCCGGCCTGTAGAAGGTCAAAGCTTCTTTGCCTGTTTGAACTTGGAAGCCTCTAGTGACGACTCTCCTGTTGTTTCGGAGACTTTTGTTCTAGGAAGGTTCGATCACAGGGAAGGAGAGTGTGAGTGTGAGTGGGATTAGGAGTCTGTGTTAACAGGGGAATCTTGATAAAGCATTGTTGCTTTTAGAGTCTCTAAGAAAATAAAGCCGTTTTGCAAGGGTTTTGATGTGATACAGCAGACTCAGTCTGGAACGGGCACGACAGCGACTTTCTGTTCCGAAATTCGGCCGGAATTCGACTATGGCTTGCTGGACTGCCAGGCTTTGGTTATCGCTCCCACACGAGAGCTTGCACTGCGAATCGAGAAGGTCATGCACGCTCTTGGGGATTAGTTGCAGGTTAAATTCCATGCCTGCGTTTATGGAACCAGTGTTCGTGCTGATCTCATGAGTGGAGTTCATGTTGTTGTTGGAACCCCAGGCCGTGTGTTTGACAAGTTGCGCAGGCACTCTCTACGCCCCGATTACATCAAGATGTTTGTGTTCTATGTTGAAATGGGAGAGTAGAGTGATTTAAACAAACATTCAATTGTTTACAATATCAATACAATGGACTCTATTATATAGAGTGTACTGGTTGTTATTAGATCTAACTTATTCTAAAGATAACTGGAGAGGTTGAGAGAATATCTCAACCACACACCAAACTAGGATCTCACCAATCCAACTCTCTAACAACCTCTTAATAATAGGATCACACAACTCACGTAGAGATTAACTCTACTTCTCAATACATTAGCAAGTATATTAGATAAGTATGAATTATATATTCCAACACTCTCCCTTAATGACTACTTATCTAAATATCTATGTGGTCATATCTTCGTGTGCTTCCTCTTGTACCTGCATCTGATTATTGACGTCCATATAAAAAGAAATCCATCTACCGGAATACATGGGTCATCAGCCGCTGTAACCGCCAGTTCTATAGGAATCCTTTTCAGCTACATGGTTCATTCAACCATTCTTCCTCATAGCTCCCCCTTCATCACATCATCAACAACCTGGGTTTTATTTCGGCTTACCCATAACCGTGCTCTGGGTTTTCTCGGATTACCCTCAACCATGCACCAGGTTTTCTCGGATTACTTGTAACCATGCTCTAGGTTTTCTCGGATTACCCTCAACCATGCATCAGGTTTTCTTGGATTACCTGTAACCATGCTTTACATAGTGGTTTCTAGATTACCACGAACTTTTCACATTAGGGGGTATACAATGACTCAGGTACATAAAATTTTCTAGGACCACTACATCAAAATATCCTAGTCTTGCTTTCAATTACATGTCTCACAAATAACATAACTATGCACACCTTCAAACCAAAAAATATAAACACAATTCAATCTCACTTTTATAACTTGATTTGGAGGATGTGTGAGTGCGACGGAATGAGCACGTACACCTCACTTCATTTCGCTATAACACCTCCAAGTAATGAGGCCTTTCCAAGTAATGATGCCTTTGTCCTTTCTGCCTCTTCAACAAACAATGACAGCATCCTCTGGGACAACGCACAACCGAGACTCTCTTCCCTTTTCGGCTGGTGACTGCTCTTCTTTGCACCAACAAGGCGGCTTCCTTTTGCTGAGCGCTCCTTCACAACAACCAACATGAGCATTAGTATTTTGCTGTGCGAGGATTGGCACTCGCTCTCTGTACTGTGGCATCCATTCCCACAGATTACTGTATACGAGAATCGACCAGGTGCTTCAAATATTTCAATTATTTCCAAACAGTTGTTTGTCGTTCGAACGAAATCCGTCTGCAACACGTGGAAGGGACCGAGCATTTGCCATAACTAGCGGCAAACTTTGGCACCCAGAATATCACAGAAGAGCTGTTTTACTGATTTCAAGTGCGGTTTTCAAAGTGTGAGAGACATCGCCAATGCCATCCCTCCTAGCTTGTTCGGCTTCTTTACTACGCTGAACTGCTAAATCCGCTCCCATTCAGTCTCCGCAACCACCACAAAGAGTGCAATAAGTACTGCATAACACAGTAGGATGCCATCAAAGATATTTTCGCCATTGGAGCCTTAGGCACGACCGCCTTCTTCATCCTCATTCGCATCATTGCATCAATCAATCCTCCTTAAAGATAAATAAAAGCTATAATGAATGTCTCGTAGAAATCCTCCGGATCTATAGACTTCTCAAACTCCAGTCACAACGACCATGATTCCACCCTCTTCCTTCTATTTGGTGGCGACTCTTTCACCGTCAAAGATCATCTCCTTTTGTGCACCTCTCTGAATTTCTCATGGTTTAATTGATGCGCCTTTAATGGAAGCTAATAGCATTGTGCATACAGAGATAAAGTTGTGCGGCTATGATTATGGGCGGCGAAGCGGAATCTCCCATAACACGTGGCTCCTCCCTTAACCAACAAATTTATTCCGATAGGACGACAACTCCTCGTCAGTCCTTGCTTCTCAGAGTGCACTCGCATCATCCCACTCGATCCTCCAACGACTTCTTTCTCTTAGAAAACTTAGACCATATGCGGGGTTCAGATCCTTTCATCGAAGAAAACGTAGACCATAGACAGGAGCAGTTCCACGCTAACAAGAACGGTGCTGCAATAGCACACCAAGATTACAATACGACCATCTCATCAACACACTCTGATGAGCAAAATTATCTACTCTACTCTCCACATATTTCTGGGCACTCCCGTGAGGGAGTCACGCCCAGCCCTAAAGCTCTGATACCATGTTGAAATGGGAGAGTAGAGTGATTTAAACAAACATTCAATTGCTTACAATATCAATACAATGGACTCTATTATATAGAGTGTACAGGTTGTTATTAGATCTAACTTATTCTAAAGATAACTGGAGAGGTTGAGAGAATATCTCAACCACACACCAAACTAGGATCTCACCAATCCAACTCTCTAACAACCTCTTAATAATAGGATCACACAACTCACGTAGAGATTAACTCTACCTCTCAATACATTAGCAAGAACATTAGATAAGTAGGAATTATATATTCCAACATTCGACGAGGCCGATGAAATGCTTTCCAGGGGTTTCAAGGATCAGATCAATGATATTTTTCAGCTACTCCCTTCAAAGATTCAGGTGGGTGTTTTCTCTGATACAATGCCTCCTGAAGCTCTTGAGATCACCAGGAAATTCATGAGTAAACCCATGAGAATTCTAGTGAAGAGGAATTATGGAATAATTTTTCTGCCAACGTTGTGCTCTTTGTCAGGAAAGTCCGTTGCCTGGATCCTAATCTCTCCATAGACGAGATCCTTGTGGCTTGCGCTGAAGAGGTTAACAACGACAAGCAAGAGGAGATTATGCACCAGATTAAGTGGAACAAGGATTACTATGCCATTTTTGGGTTAAAGAAGACTTGCCCGTAGAGGATGTTAAGAATGCCTACAAGAAATTGTAGCTCAGGGTTCACCTGGATAAAAACAAGGCCCTTGGTCCCGAGGAGGGATACAGAGTCGTTTCCTAGGTCTTCTAGTGCTTGAGCAGTGAGAAAATGAGGCGCAAATATGACCTCAGAGGCTCGAGGAGGATTTTGAGGATGCCCAACAGCAACATGTGAGGACATGGAAGGTGCAGTAGGGTTTCTCTGATGATGAATTTGATCCAGATAAGATTTTCAGGTAATTTTTTTCACTGGATAACTTGCTTGGTGTGTCTAAGCTAAAATGGATAGCTTGGCTCTTGGAATGTTGATGGAATTAGTTGCATATTCATGGAGATTTAGTCAAGAAGTTCAATGAATCATTATATAAATGATTTCTTACTAGATAGTGTTGGAATTATTAACTCCTACTTGTCTTATAGTTTAATGTGTTATATTTGATCATATGAGAAGATTTTTGTTTGTTATTGTATTGGCCATTGTGAGGTAGAGTTTGTCTCTAAGCGAGCAGTCTCTTTCTAAGTTTTAGGAGGTTGTTAGATCTAGTTGGATATGAGAGATTCTCTCCAACTAGTTGACTCCTATTTTGGTGTGTGGTTTAGATATTCTCTCAACACATTGTTAGTCTACTAAGATAGAGTGTCTATCTTGAGGCATAACTTAATGTAATTATAAGTGTACAATATTTGTTAATAAAACACTCAACATAGTTTTGGTGTGTGGAAGCAACATGTCAACTCTCCAATTTGTCTACACCAACTAAGATTCAACAAACTCAACAATAATAAACAATGCATATCTACATAGATAATTAGAAACACTCATTGGACACCAATAACAACTATTAAAAACAATAAATCCTCCAACTAGCACTAGACCGACATTTTCTAACACTCCCTCTTCATGATAGTGTTAGGTACACTTAAACCAAGTCCAATGCTACAATCTTCAAATTTTGTCTTGGAGAAGGCATTCATGAGTATATCAACTACATTATTTTCAGTAGAACAATACTCCATGTCAACCTCTTTTTTGTTGATCAAGTCTCTAATGAAATGGTACTTTCTCTTAATGTGGTTTGACATATCATGAAACATGAGATTGTTTTCCATCTTCACACATGCTTGATTATCATAATAAATAAGAGTAGAATTCTTCTCCATCATTCCAAGCTCAAGAAGCAATGATGGAGAAGAATCTTACTGTTATTTATTGTGATAATTGGTCAGGTGAGAAGATGGCAAACAATCCCATGTTTCATGGTAGGTCAAAGCACATTGAGACCAGGTACCATTTTATTAGAGACTTGATCAACAAGAAGGATATTTATGTGGAGTATTGTTTTGTTGAAGATAATGTAGTTGATATACTCATGAAAGCCTTACCTAAGCCAAAATTTGAAGATTGTAGGATTGGACTTGGTTTGTGTGTACCTAGCGCTATCCTCACGAGGGAGTGTTAGAAAATGTGAGTCTAGTGCTAATTGGAGGATTTACTATTTTTCAATAGTATTTATTGGTGTCTGGAGCGAGCATTTATGATTATCTACGTAGAAATACTTTGTTTATTATTGTGGAGTTTGTTGAATCTTAGTTGGTATAGACAAATGGGAGAGTAGACATTGCTTCCACACACCAATACTATGTTGAGTGTTTTGTTAACAAATAATTGTACACTTATAAATACATTAAGTTATGCCTCATGATAGACACATTATCTTAGTAGACTAATAGCTTCTTGAGAGAATATCTCAACCGCACATCAAAATAGGAGTCAACTAGTTGGAGAGAATCTCTCATATCCAGCTAGATCTAACAACCTCTTAAAACTTATAAAGAGACTTTTTACGTAGAGACAAACTCTACCTCACAATGACCAATACAATAAAAAACCACAATCTTCTCATATGATCAAATATCACACATTAAGCTATAACACAAGTAGGAGTTAATAATTCCAACACTCCCCCTTACCAAGTGCTTGTTTCAATCACTGTGAAGTCAAGGGTTCCATCAAGATCAAGTCCTTTGCAACAAATGCTCCACCATGAATCAAATAACCTCTTCATCACTATGAATCCTACTCTCGAGCTTGGAATGACGGAGAAGAATCCTACTCTTATTTATTGTAATAATTATTCATGTGTGATCCAAGTGGATATCGGTGGCCACCCACCTTTTCCAACTGGCTAAAAACAATTTTCTGACAATTTTGGTAATTTACTATTTTTAGCAGTTTTTAACTTTTGGGGCCATTTTGAGGCCCTAAAATCTATTTTTTGGGAAAACAGGTTTTCATTATGTAAGTTCTTTCAATATTGTGTCTAAAATGAATCTCCTCGACAATACCTTTCAAACAGGCTATCATACGCCTAAAACAAAGATCGTATGCAAAAGTTATGACCCCGGGAAGTTGATGTACTAACTTACCCAAACGGGGCCCACATGACTTTTGGCGCTTCATCTCCTAGGGTTAGGTTTTTGTATGTCGAAGGCTTTTGGCATTCCTTCTTATTGTAAAAAGGCCTTCAGAGCCTCATTGTAATCATCTTCTGGCGAATGCGAGTAGCCGTCACATCTCTTCTCAGAGATAAGCTGCCACCATTCTAGCGAGTCTTTCTCTCTGTATTTTTACAGTCTCTGTACATTTATTTCATTAATAAAAATCATGTATTATTGTATATCTGTGTTTATGGTTGCATCTTTGATACATTTCTGTTATATTATTGAATATCTGCAATATCTCTGTGCATTTCTTTATTATATCTCCACTCTCATTTCGTGCCGAAATTAATCTGGATCAGTGGTACCAGAGCAGGCTTCTCTTGATCGTTTTTTCAGTGCATGTCCCCGACGAAGTCCGAGTATAGCAAGTTGGGTCTCGAGATTGTCTCTCTTGAGGAAAATCACTCTCGCACACCCAAGAAACCCTCAATGGCAGAATAAAAGAAAAACGACGGAGTAGACGATCCTATTAGTCTGTTGCTTGAGCAAGCTCTCACGCGACAGAGGTACAAAATGATGGAGAATTTTTCCCACATCCTTCAATGCCTGCCAATAGCAACAGGCGCATCTTCATCAAGTGGCCACTTTGGAATCACCTCGCCTTTCAAGGTACAAGTTAATTTTGATATTCCTGTATTTGAAGGACAAATAGATGAAGAAGCCCTAGACAAATGGTTAAATCTGCTAGAAGGTTATTTCTCTATTCACAATTTTTCCAACAGAGAAAAGATCACCTTTTCACTCCTTAAAGCTCTCCCTCATGTCAAACATTGGTGGGAAACTTACTGGAAGCAAAGTTCCACAGAGGAGTCTGGAATATATGGGGCCGAGCCCACTTGGAGATTTTTTGTGGATGCGGTAAAGGAACAGTATTACCCCGTTGGCAACTATGAGGACCAATACATGAGATGGACCACACTGCGACAAGAGAGGGGCCAAGCAGTTATGGAGTTCACTAATACCTTCCATACCTTGTGCACCAAGCTAGGTATCAAAGACTCTGAACGACATTTGGTTATGAAATACCATGGGGCTCTACACAAATACATCCAAACTGAAATGGATTTTCTGGACATCTCATCACTCGGTGTTGCCTATCGATATGTTATTAAAATCGAGTAGAAATTTAAGCACCAGAAAAAACGAGAGTTCGGGTCTGCAAATTCTCAACAACCAAAGTATGACAAAGACGACCCTAACAAAAAGTCTCTCGAAAACCAATCCAAGCCATAGGAAAAGAAGGGTCATGGGAAGACAAAGAAGGACACCGGAAAATGGTGCGATTTCCACAAAATCCCCTGGCACAACACTGATGAATGTCGCTCAAAATAGTCATTGGTGACCGAGATCAAAGACAAGGAGCCGAACCTTGATTCATAATCTGATTCTGAAAATAATGGTAAAAGACAAATCATCGACGCAGACCCCACTGCTATTGTCGCGACTGCAACAATTCAACCAGAAGAACCAATAGATCCTGAAGAGGGGGAGCGCCTTTTTCATTCACAAATGTGGGTGAATTGGACCCCACTGTATTTTATTGTTGATAGCGGAAGCCAGAAGAACCTCATATCAACAGAGGTCATAAAACAGTTGGTATTGTCGACAACACCACACCCGCAACCATACAACATTGAGTGGCTTCACCAAGGATGAGATCTTCGTGTCAGCCAACAGTGTCGATTTTCATATGGCATCCAGCCCTTCAAGGATGAGGTATTATGTGATGTTGCCCCACTGGATGTCTGTGATGTTCTCTTGGGCCAACCATATATGTGGAAGCACCATGTTGTTTATGAGTCTCGACCCCGCAGTGCCATTGTTTCTCTGGGGGGTCATATCTACAGAATACCAGAGGTAGTTTCGACTATTGTTCCACAAAAAAAGTGCCGCAAGCTAGTATCTCATACTACAAAATTCAGCTTCTTCACAATCTGTTCAAAAGGGGAACAGAAGAACACTGCAACCACTATAGCCTCTCCACAAGCACCTTCTATCCAACATAAGTAGGTCAACAAGGTTGCAGCAAAGCGCAAAGATTCCTTCTGCACACCGTCCTCTCGTGTATCTCGACTTGTTGAACAACCTCATCCTCAACAGGTCCTTGACAGACTTCCACAAACTGAGTAGCGCGACGTCTCCAGCAAGGCAAGCAACTCACCAAGATTCAAATTCAACAAACATTTTTTCCTCTCCCCCGGGCACTCAACGCAATGGAGACCATTGCTTCCTAAGGAGGGAGGATTGATCCAGGTGGATATTGGTGGCCACCCACCTTTTCCAACTGGCTCAAAACAATTTTCTGACAATTTTGGTAATTTACTATTTTTAGCAGTTTTTAACTTCCAGGGCCATTTTGAGGCCCTAAAAGATGTTTTTTGGGAAAACAAGTTTGCAATATGGAAGTTCCTTCAATATTGCACCTAAAATGAATCTTCTTGATGATACCTTTCCAATGGGCTATCATACGTCTAAAACGAAGATCGTATGCAAAAATTACGACCCTGGGAAGTTGATGTACTAACTTACCCAAACGGGGCCCACATGACTTTTGGCGCTTCATCTCCTAGGGTTAGGTTTTTGTATGTCGAGGGATTTTGTCATTCCTGCTTATTGTAAAAGGGCCTTTAGAGCCTCATTGTAATCATCTTCTGGTGAATGCGAGTAGCCGTCACATCTCTTCTTAGAGATAAGTTGCCACCATTCTAGTGAGTCTTTCACTCTGTATTTTTACAGTCTCTGTACATTTCTTTCATTAATAGAAATCGTGTATTACTGTATATCTGTGTTTATGGTTGCATCTCTGATGCATTTCTGTTATATTATTGAATATCTGTGATGTCTCTGTGCATTTCTTTATTATATCTCTGCGCTCATTTCGTGCCTAAAATAATCCAGATCAATGTGTGAAGATGGAAAACAATCCCATGTTTCATGGTAGGTTAAAGCACATTGAGACCAAGTAGGTCTAATTATGTATGTAGATATGCATTGTCTATTATTGTGGAGTTTGTTGAATAATAGTTGGTGTAGACAAATGGAGGAGTAAACATTACTTCCACACACCAAAATTTTGTTGAGTGTTTACATAAAGTTATGCCTCAAGATAGACACATTATCATAGCATACTAACAACCTGTTGAGAGAATATCTCAACCATACACGAAAATATGAGCCAACTAGTTGGAAAGAATCTCTCATACCCAACTAGATCTAACAAACTCCTAAAACTTAGAAAGAGACTTCTTATGTAAATATAAACTCTACCTCACAACGACCAATACAATAACAAATCGCAATCTTCTCATATGATCAAATATCACACATTAAGCTATAAAACAAGTAGGAGTTAATAATTCAAACACTCCCCCTTAATGAGTACTTGTCTCAATCTTTGTTAGGTCAGGTTTCCATTGAGATCAAGTCCTTTGCAACAAATGCTCCACCATGAATCAAAGAACCTCCTGATCGACAAAGTCTATATTTGGTCCAATCTAAAACTTATATCTAGTACCTGGATCACATAGACATCACCAAACTATCAAAGTCCATATAAAGGAACAACCATCCACCAGAATACATGAGTACCTAACCATTGTAACTACCAGTCTAGTAGAAATTCCTTTAGGTACATGGATCATTCAAATTCTTGATGAAATCCCCTTGAGTTTGCAACTAATTCCATCATCATTCCAAGAGCTAACTCATGCATCAAATGCACCCACTATCGGTTGACACTTATCCCTTGATTCTTACCTCGTTCTGACACACATAACAACTTTTATATAGGTTTCTAGTCAAATAACATCACAATGAGTCCACAACCAACATATGGTCCACTTATAGAGCATTCTATAGACACACAACACACTCCTCCAAGTGTTAAAAAACTCCTTATACGGGTGAACAAACCCCCCCTTTAGGGAAATTCGATAGGTGGTCATTTAAGGGACACAACTAAACTATGTTATATGGATGTGCATCAAATACCCTCATGCTCAAGCAAGATCAAATGGTCAATATATCATTATTTCTAAAGCTTCGTAAAGCTGGTGATATTTTGAAGGGGAGATACAAAGGAGCTTAAAATAGGTGGTGATATTTTGAAGTGTAGATACAAAGGAGCTAAAAATAACTGTAGAAGAGCATAATTATGGATTTGAAAACTATAAAAGTGATCCAAAATGGATCCCGGAACCAAAATGGGTCCAGGAAGGCCTAAAAATCAAAGTGTTCAGAATCGCTTCAAAACAGACGTGTGCGTAGGCCTCACCGTTATGAACTCAACGCAACTTGAACAGGCTCAAACGAACACCTTATGCGAAATATATCGTGCTCTATTCGTTTTGTTAAACAGACAAAAATTTTGTTGACTGTACAGTCCGTACAATGCTGACGTGGAAGTTGATTGTACATGTCATATAGGTGACGTGGCAGAGGAGTGGCATGTTGACTGGGCATATGTTGTTGACAGGTGGACGAATCATCATTTGGCACATGACATTTATTTGGGCGAATGGTATGGTGCCACGTGGCCCAGTCTTGGGCTGCCACATGGCACCCCTCCGTTGATTGGTTGTTTGGGAAAAATTTTATGGGCTCTACAGGAGTCGAACCCGTGACCTCCGGTCCGGGCGGAGTGACATGGTAGGGCCGGGCTACCAGCCCGCCCTCGGTGTTCCTTGTAAACTAAGGGATAAATGTTATATTTGAATTGCAACAGTTCTTCGTTGGGCGGATTAAAGGGCTGGGGCCTAGCCCCAGCCCCCAGTGCATTCATTTACATGGAACCGTTACCATATGACCCCATTTGTATTTTGGCACGCACGGATAACCGTTGGATCCTAGCCCTCGATCGCGTTGGCATATACCATATGACCCGGACCTCCAAAAGGATAGAGAAGATTGTGGGGTTAGCGTCTAGTGGGTTGAGCTATCCCGCCGACCAAGGCGCATAACCGGGGGCTATAACAGTTAGGGCGCATGGAGCTTGGGGGCGCGGCCATACGGCCAAGCACATGTGACCAGGACCCAGAACCGGAGGGGCCAATGCACTAGCACCAGACCAGGGCCACATGGAGGGCGCGGAAATGACCAGGGGCCCGAATTTTGGGGGTTGTGCCCTAAATTAGCCCAAAAGTGGGTTTTATAACTTTATATTATGATTTTTAGTGATTTTTCAGCGAATTTTGAAATATTTTGGCCATGTTTGGAGGATCTAGAGCTCTTTTTGAGGCCAGATCTTGGGGGGAAGTTGGGAGTTTTTTACCCACTTCAAGCCTATATAAACTAGAGGTTCTTGGCATCTTTGAGGAGAGGTTCATAACAGGAAAATGTTGAGGAATTTGTCAGTCAAAGCCATTTTTATGCAGGGAAGCCATTGAGTAGAGCAACTTTGCGGGCCATTTTTGGGAGCTTCGTTCATCCGTTTTAAGTGCCGTCAATTTTGATGGGTTCTTGAGATCTAGAAGAACACAACAATATCAGTTTGTAATTTATTTGACACTTTTATGATGTACTTTTTAAGATTTGAAGAGAAATAAGAAAGCCTCACCCACTGAGACAAAGGCCTGGAGTCGTAGGTGATATTGCCAAACTCCGTTAACAACTTTTGTTGTTATGGCTTGCTGATTCTTGTGCTTATTTCCATATTTGTATATTTCATTATGGATGCCATGTTTCATCTTTAATTCTTCCTCTTTCTTCAAATTCATAAATGGTTAATGAACTCATGCTTTAAAAAACTCAATCATAGTCTTTAAAAGATTTTTTCAGATCAAAAATATATATTACTGTGGCCTTGGGAGACAAAAAGGGGCCAGGTAAGTGCGAAACAAGCTTATAATGCATTACTTTTGGAGGAGAGGGTAGAAGTACCTATGTTCTGGTACACTGAACTATGGAAATGGCAGTTTCCCCTAAAAGTACAACTGTTTATCTGGATGATGTTAGAACATAAAATCCTTGGGAAAATTTGAAGAAAAAATGTTTTTATGGTCCAAGTAAGTGTGTCTTGTGTGGGGAATGTGACGAAACAATGAACCATCTTTTTGTTGAGTGTATCTTTATAAAAGATATTTGGGCCGCAATCTCAAAGAAATTAAAGCTACACAGTGTCTGGGTAGGACAGATTGAGGACTGTTTAAAAAGATGGATAAAAAAAAAGGAGAATAGGGAATAAATGCCTTGCTTCATTTGCTGGGAGGTTTGGAAACAAAGAGATCCAATTATCTTTGAAGATGCTATCCCTAATTTGGTCAGAGTTTGTATTTGCATCTTACAGGACTTGGGAGAATTTAAAGTTGTCGAGGTGTATAAGAAAAGAAGGATTGATGGGCCTCCCATCCTAGACTGGGATTTAGCAATGGGGTTCTTTGATGGAGCCTCACAAGAAATGGGAAAAAAGTGCGGGGCAGGGGCTGTACTAAAATGCCCAGTTTTGGGCACATTCAGAATCAAAATGAACTGTGGGAGCGGGACCAACACTAAAGGGGAACTTTTAGCTTTGTGGTGTATTTTATATTTTGCAAATGTCAAGAAGGTATAAAGGTTACTACTGGTAGGAGATTCAAAGATCATTATTGACTGGTTTAATAATGTCAATAACTTACAGGTGCTCTCATTACAACCATGGATGACAAAAATCAGAAGGCTGAGTGGAAGATTTCTTCAACTCAAAGCTCGACATATTTATAGATCTTTCAACAAGGATACGGATCAGATGTCAAAGGAAGCTTTACATTTGGATGAGGGTGGTGTTTTTTATTCAAAGGATATAGATGGACATCCAACGAACTTTGAAAGATTATCAAACTAGTAAAAGATCTCTTGTTCAAGGGAGAAATAGTCTCTTTGGATTTTCTGTTGTTGGTCACTGATACAATGTAATTTTGAACTGATATGTTTCATAGGTTATACCTTTATGGATGAATGAAGCATTATATGTATGATCAGATATGTATTAATGTAGGTATGATGTTGAGGTATAGCCTAGAGATGGTAATAAGGACATTACAAGATGTAATGACTTGACTTTTGGAAACAGAACTATTATATTCTCTAATATAAGATATTTTTCTTTCTGAAAACTATAAAAACTTATATTTAACATTTTATGAATTAATACTCAAAAACATTAAAGACAACCAAGTGTAAAAGAGAACTATTTTCAAAATGGTAATTATACATCAAAATTTGTCCAAACTTACAGCAATCATTATCTACAATCTAGTTAACTTCGGATCATATATATATATATATATATATATATATATATATATATATTTCTTTTAAAAACAAAATCATTTAGCCTCTATATAGCAGACTTCAAAGACTCAAAACAAAGATTACAAAGGCAAACGTAAGTAGAACTTCAACTAAAAGTGTTCGAGGGTAGAGAAATTGCCTAAAATTCAAGCCATGTTGAGCAATGGCACGTAGTTGAAATGGTGTAGAAATTTTATATTAAGACACACTGATTAAATTTGCAACCAACAATGTTCTTCACAGGATATTGATGGTGGAAATATTTAATCTTTCAATCAAATGAAAAGCAAGTTGCTAAATTCAACTGGCATAGAAAACTACAAATCTTGGCTTAGCTCTCAATAAGAATGTTGGTCTTATCTTATGATTGTTGTAGTATCATTTTCTCGAAGCTAACAGGTTAGTAATTTCTTCTAACCTTCACATTCCCCATGGGTACCCTTCACAGATTAGCGACGATGTCTCGTGGTTATCCTCTATCATACATTTTTACTTAGTATATTACAGGCTTCTCCTCAAATCAGGTCCTAAGAGGTTCTCCTCAAATCAGGCCCTCCAGGTACGAAAGAGGTTCTCCTCAAAGCAGGTACGAAAGATGATTCTGATTTAAAAAAATCGCCTTGAAATGCCTATATAATAAACTCTCTATATGAAATATATAGTTTTTTAGCCATCTCATTTGATCACTGTTAAATATGGATGATTTTAGGGCTTAAATTTAGATCATGTGTTAATTTTTCAAGGTTTTTCCCAAAAAAGATTAGCTATTCTAAAAATAATTCGCCCAAATTCTATAAAATAACATTATTTTACCTTAAAAATCACCAAAATTTTATACAAACTATATAAAATCCTTAGAAATTTGAATATTTTTAGAAAAATATAGTTGACATATGAAAGATTAATAAGATTCTTCAAGATTTCTACATTTTAAAATAAATTTTCATCCTTAAAATCATCCCTACTGCTAAATCAAAAACTGTCTAAAAGCAAAGAATAACCTAAAAACATTGGGTTCCTAATACTTGAAATCAACACCAAAAGAATTGACACAAATTACTCAATAACACAATATAGAAAACAATTTATACAATATAGAATTTCAATATGATAAGTATTCTGTGAATGATTTTGGCTGGAAAGGTTAGATCACTTTGAGTGAATCACAAAGATAGGGATTAGAGATCCATAATAAAATCAGAATTGGCCAACCATGCAAAAAGAAAAAGTAGAAGATGAGCATCACATCTAGTTATTCAATTGATCAAATTGCAATATACAGCACATTCCAGTCAGAAGAATCCTAGAAATTATAAAGCAGAGAAATGATAGTAAACTCTACTAATCTTAGTTAGATAATTTCTTACATTATCCATTCCAAAATGCCCCTGCCATTGAGAAAGAAAGAGCATATATTTCATTGATATATAGGGGATGAAGTAGATCAATTATAGCCAAAACGAAGAAAAGAAAGAATACCAGGATGTCAAGGCCACCGAATTCATTCTTCAACCATTGTGCAAATGCAGTAACACTGTCATCTCTCTGTATATCGAGTGTATGAAACACCACATTTTTTCTTCCTTCTTCCATGAGAACACGAGATTGTTGAGACAAGTCTTGCTGTTGCCTGCAACGAGCAGTGAGAACAACAGTGATGCCTTTGTCTGCAAGTAAACGAGCGATGTCCACCCCTATTCCTCTGTTGGCCCCCGTTATCACACCGACTGTCTCTTTCATCCACCATTTCTCTGTTGCTTCACATGAGGATTTATCCTATCATCACAAATTAACAGTTTATTATATATCTAATCGGCATGATAAGCCACGATCTAACTGTTTGTTGAAAGCATGAACTCACCATTTCTGCTCCGCCTTGAGCTTCTAAATGCTTAGAGACAGAAACAAAATTGATGAAAGAAATTGGGAGACTCTGGAGCAGTATAAAATGGAACCTAGCTATTATGTTATCAAAAAAACTATGGTTGGCGTTGGAATTATTAATAGGGTGTAGAGCTTTCATAACTTTCTACGGAAGTAGTTGCGCAATATTTGTGTGCTCTCAGTTTCAGTTATGTGGCCGAATGTGTTGTTTCAACCATTTATTCAATGAAAGTAATGAACCAGTTTCAATTGACACGTAAATATGTCTAACTTAATAAAAGAAATAACCATAGATGGGCAAAACAACCCATTTTGATTCGTCAGGTTATGAAAACCTCGTCATCTGTAGAAAAAAATGATGATGTATGTTACTGAGATATTCTCTTAGCATGGGCTTGTTGGGTGATTCCAGATCTGTGATTGGGGATTCATTGCCTGGTATTTGGCACCCTTTGACAGTTTACACTTTGTATGTTATCTGGAAACTTCATTGTCAACATGTTAAAAGTTGAAACACAATTTAAACAACAACAAAAAAAAATGAGGTAGTATCTTTGTGTAGTTTTCTGGTGACTTTTTTAGTTTGATTTTGCTCGAAATCTAGTGATGAATGGTTGGATCTGCATATTTGAGTGGCTAAGTTTGTATAATCCAAATGTTTTAGGGGTTTTCTTAGCACTGTGAATCTATTTATGCATTCAGAAATGCAATTTAAACAACAGAAAATAGCTAATTTATCCAAATTTACATGACTAGCCCAACTTAGGACCAAAAAAACTCAAAAAAGAACGTTTATCCAACACCATAAAAAAAAAAATCATTGATAATTTTGTTAAAATTTACATAGTATTTCCCAAATTGTTCAAATTTACATAGTAATTCCGAAAAAAAATAAAAAAATAAAACCCTTCACCATCACAGTTGAAAAACAGCTATGGGTAGGAAAACCTCGCAATCCATGTAACAGGAGGACGAGTTAACAAGAGGACGCTATTCAAGTTTGAGGCTTTTCAGCGGCTGGTCCGATTTGAAGAGATGCGGCGCACCAAATGGGTCCACTTTTTATTAGCAGGGAATGCTATCACCTTTAATTATTCTAACTACTTAAACTGAAATATCTGAAGTTGGCCAGCTTTAAAGAATTTATTAATTAATATTTAAAACAATTTAATTATGAAAAACTAAAATAAATATTTATTTATATGTTATTGACGATTATAAATAATTAATATTATATAATTAAATATGAAAGTAGGTTTATTTTAATTTTAGAAATTAATTTAATTGATATATTAAATTTTTTATCACGTAAAAAGTTGATATAAAATTTATATTTAAAATTTTTAACTATACATTAAAATATATTATTTTCTAAGCAGTATAGAAAATATGAGTTTTATATATTAAAAAGGGCTGCTCCCATGCCACAACATTTACATACATACCTCAAAATTTCGAAAAGTTTTTTTGATAATACTATTTTCTAAGTATACTGTATTATCCTTTAATAGAGTTTTCAAGCTAGATTTCCAAGTAATTTCACAAATGAACTGTTTAACAAACTAATAAAAAAAATTGTAGTTATAGAAAAACATTTACAATATTAAGGATGAACACTACAATAAGGAGGACTTTGTTTCTCAATTTCCATAGGGTGGAGTATCTCTTTGTCCATCTTGTCATTTGCCCAAGAATTTCTAAAATGGACTTTGTTTCTCAATTTCCATAAGGTGGAGTATCTCTTCGTCCATCGTGTCATTTGCCCAAGAATTCTCAAAATCTAAGTTATTGGAGGCCAAAAAGAGTGCTTTTAGTCACAAAGATGCTACCATAGTGGGCATCTTATTAGATTTTGCTTCTAGGGAATCAATCTTTTAGTAAGATGAGGTCATGACATTAGCATTACTCATGTTACCGACCTATTCCATCTCTAAGAGTTTTGTTGAAATAAGCATGAGTTCTCTGTTGTTAACTTGAGTGACCTCCTCCCCCGGATGGGGTGCCCCCTGTGTCTCCATGCATTTAACAAGGTCGTCCTTTCCTGTCGCCTCACTTCCTTCTCTCCTCACTCCGATGTGCGGGATTAAAGTTCAAGCCTTATGTAATACATCTTGGCTCATGGGAAATTTACTACATCAGATTCTGATTATGCACGACTCTAGTCAACACAGTACCAGGACTATATGAGGTGTCTTATCTAGTTTATTGGAGTCTTCAATGATTTGGAATGGTATTTCTTCCCTCCACCCCTCCGAGCTATATGTTATTAATATTATGGTAGCTGTGGGAGGTATTTACTTCCACGTGTGAACCTGACGAGAATAGAAGATTCCAGAAAGCAAGAGAAAACCCTAAAGAGTTGGCTAATAACCCTAGAATTCTTGTCGGCTCAAGAAGATAATTAATATTAGGTTATTAGCCTCCAAGAGAAGAAGTCGACCATAAATAATAATAATATATTGAACAGACACATATCTAGAAGGAGAAGTCGACCCCAGCAAATCTGGCAGAACCAGTATAAATACAGGGCGCCAATTCTCATTTTGACACATCTCAGAATTGCAGACAACAAGTGGTGCGCACTGTAGTTCCCAGTTTGGTGCGCACGTGTGGAGGAGAGCTGCAGGTGCAGCTGCTGCAGCTAGCAGTTTCAGTGTTGGCTTGGACTATCTCTTGGCTAGGGTTTGGACTATTTGATCAACTATTTTTGGTGCGCTATCTTTGGAGGAAGATGCGCTACACTTTGTTTGGCTATCTAGCCTAGGGTTTGCTTCCAGAGTAATTCTCAGTCAAGGTTAAGGTGCTCGGAGGGTGGCTTAGGCCTATGGTTGGGTGACAAGGGTATCGTCAATGGTAAAACGAGTACACAATCTTCTATGTTCTAACATATGTTATTCGGTTTTTTATCTTCCTTTACGGCTTTGTGAAGCTCTGTATCGATCCCTCTCAGGTTCTCCTTTGCACTGTCTTCAATTTCACCCATCTCACTGCCAATTCCATGCCTTGGGAGAATGGAAGAGCTAGGCACGATCCAGAATATTACAGTTGCTTGTCCAATCGTTGTCATCCCCCCTATCCCTCCCTCCAACCATCATATCCCCATCTTTACACAGTATAGCCAATTGCAGGGAGTGCTATCAACAATGAAGAGGTTCGGGGTACAACAATTGTGGAGGAAGAATCTATGTATGTTTCAGTCTCGAACAATGTGCTTTCCCCTGTTTGGTTGAGTGGCACTATTATGGTTCAGGAAGAAGATACTCAGGAGAGAGAAGGCATGGATTCCTTTACTGAGCACTGGGGTGTTCCTGTCATAGAGCAGGTACCTCCACTGGTCCTAATTCCAGCACATATGACTACCCATGCGCAGCCAGAGGATTCTACACATGTTGATGCTAACATTCAACATGGATTAATGGATGAAAAACTTGAGCTAATCTTTGAGATATGCAGGGATGTATCAGATCAACAATTTTGCTAGGAGCGTATAGGTCAAAGATTGGATGCTCTTTTTGACTCTCTGTCAAGCGATCCAACTCTTTCATGTTGTCATGTGTGTCGTCAACCTTACATTTTTTTCTCAGGCTTGATGACCTTCTTCGCCCGGTACATATGGAAATAAAGTTTCTCTCATATGATTTTCAGTTCCAATTTATGGTTTCTTTTTGTTTTCAATTTTCAGTTTCGGCAGGCTATAGATCCTACAAGCACTTAGACTGTATATGTAATACTTGTAGAATTCCAGTTATTTTGAAACTTACCTATGGGTTAGTCCTAAATACTTTTCAAGGGACCTGGTGTTGGTTCTGGTTTCCAATATTGATAGGCCAAGCACCAGGGATCTCAATACATGTATGGATTCAGTTTTTGAGACAATATAAAAATTTAGCTTACAAAAAAGAAAACTTGAGTGACCTCCTTGTACTTGCATAAAAAAATTTGAACCTCCTTGATATTTGGATTATGACTGTAATAAACATACTCTTCACCAAATTCTTGCAACTAAAGCCTAAGACCCCAACAATAACCCCTAGAGGATAAATAAAAACTCAATCAATCACCATATTAAATAAATGTACAAATTGTTTATTTAATTGGTAGCGTTATTACATAATATTATTATTTTATTATATATAATAATGATCATATCTTTAACAATGTGATTTCTATGATGTAGTAACATTATATGTTACACATTTATTTCAATTTAGTTTATTATACTATGATGTTTAATATGCTTAGTTATTTTAACATGATAGGTTACACATTTATTTTAATTTATTTTATCATACTATGATGTTTAATATGCTTAGTTATTTTAAACTTATGTTAATAGTTTTGTTTATCTATTTTTTGGAATGTGATTCAAAGACATATTCAATTTAAGTTTTACAATTTTATAGAAGGTTATTCCCGTTTAAAGGAATTAAGTTTCTATTATGAAAAAAAGGTATGAGATTTATCACTCCAATCGTTATCATTTCTTTTAATGAAAGTGATATAAACTTTATATTGTGATTATTGGATGAAATATTTTCATTATTCCTATTTTATAAAAATTTTAAAATGTAAAAGTGTTTAAATGGTATTGAAATTTAAATTATATATATATATATATATATATATATATATAATTGTTTTTTTTAAGGAATTAAGCTTCATGTGATTATATCACTTCATCCTAATCCATTTTTATGAAATTGAGATAAACTTTATAATGTGATTATGTAATATCCCTAAATATGTTAGGCAAGAATTTAAGTGTTTTGTTGTGCAAATTATGATATTCCTGGTGTTGTACTTTTGTTAAACAGTTTATACTCATATATACTTTATGGAAAATTTGATAGAAGACTTTGCACAAACAGTTTGCATGCATTACAATAAGTGAACTCATGGAAAACACGTTACTAATCCAAGTACACAAAGAATGGAAGTGACAACATTGGCATCCTTTAATATGAATGGAGAAATGGAATGCAACACAACAAAATTCTAATGGTTGTTATGGTAGCTCAACAAACACTACAAAATCACACAAGAAACCTCGAATGATGCCAAGAAATGATGTCAACTGCTTTGAGGCTCTCCTATCCCTACTATGATTTGCTCCATCACTGTAAATGGCCCTCCAACTCTTTGTAACCCTCACATATTTGACCCGAATGGCCTGCTGCAACCACAAAACCCTTTTACAAAGATCCTTACGAGACAAGGTTGGGTGTCAGGTGGGGACTTGCAAGACCAATGGAATTCAACTAGCGATGACGCCTTCAGATACTCTCATGCGACAATTTCCATTCCGCAAAGATCCTCACGGGACAAACCTGAGAAACTAGTGGGGCCTCACAGGACCCTTGTCTTCAACCAACGAAGATGTCTCTAACAAGCTTTACCAAAACCCTCATGGTACCTACAAAGTATGGGATTGGCCTCATCTAGAAAGTTTCACAGTCTCTTGTGTGATCCTATCAATCTCCAACTGAATACAAACCCCAAATTGAAGCTCTAATGGAAATCATTGATAGATTCCCCTCTTGTCTAGCTAGGGTGGATATTTCACCACCGAAACTAAACTGTAATGGTGGAAGGGTTTTGCTAAACCCTAACGAAACAATGGTTCCAAGAGCACTCCAAAATGAGAGATCAAATCATAATGCCAAGCTGAAGAGTTACCCCTCTATTTACTCTTCCTCTGAACCTTCTAGATATTTCCCTTTTTGACCAAATCAAATATGACTTCTTTTGACTAAATCAAATATGACCGATATCCCCAATTTACTTTCACTTTAAGTTTAAAAGTCACTTTTAATAATGGTTAAGTAACTTATTAATCTAAAGTAATTTTATTTCTTTAATGTCACTTTAAATACATAACGACTCCTAACTAAGTGACATTAAATAACCCTTTTGATTCCCTTTTTCTTCATCGACGAGCCACGAAAGACATTTCCACTACCAAATAGGGGAATCTAAAAATGAGGACATGACAGATAATAAGATCAAATATTTTCATTATTCTTAATTTATAAAAATTATAAAATGTGAAATTTTTTAAACGATATTAAAATTCAAATTATAAAAAAGATTCACTCGATTTTTCATTAAACATGATAACCCATTTTCATGAAATTGAGAAAAATTATGTAATATTATTTTCACAAACACAATGTGATGAATATTGATTTAAGATTAATAACAACTTACTTTAAAAATTATAAAATTATATCAATAATAACACCCAAATTTTGATTCTTGAACATAAAACCTCCAAAATGTATAAATATGTAACAACACTTTGAATTTAGACATAAACCAACCATCTCCCATAAAAGCCTAAAATTTAATAGCAACCCAATCAAATAAATGATACTCTATAATTTTCATTAAATACAATTTAAAAAAAAATGTATACATATTAAATAAGATTTAGTTGCTAGCTTATGGTTTACCTTAGCAATCACAATGTTTATTGTCATCATTATTTGTATTAATCATTTAGCATAATAATCATTTATCCTCAATGATGACCAAGTGAGTTAATTGGGATTGTCTACCCTAGTCATCATGTATGATTTTAATATCTAGAGCAAATCATCTCTCTATGAATTGGCATCACTCATTGTACTATATATTGATAGCATTGGTGTGAATACAATCAAATCATCTTTAACATTTTCGTCATTTTCTCATTTCATTTCATATCTTGTCATTGATTGTATTTTATCACTAATATTTGGCTTTTACCTTCACAATGTTTGAATCATTGCTCACATACCTTATTATTCAAATGAAATCTTTGTTGGCACAGGGGCAGACCTAGGGTTCAACGCTACAACAACGCACCAACAAAACCTTAACTACCGGCCCTTTCGGCAACACCTGCAAAGCAGATGAAGTCTCACCCGAGGTAGAGGAAGGGGTTGTTGCAGGACTCAAGTGTTTGCAACCTTAGCTGAGACATAGATCTGTGATTGTACTACTTAATAAAGCACTTAGCATCGTCAGTTCCTCAATATACAGTTAATAACCACTTCGCTTATAAGACAGAACTTCACAACATTAACATTAATCTAATGTATTTAAACACTTATCATAAGTAAATAGGTCAGATATGGTAGATCGAGCACTGAGCATATTCATGTATATCAGATCTATCATTCTACATATCATTAGCACTAATTATAAGCAGATCTATCTAATCATCTCAAGAACTTAGCAAAAGAAGACATAAACACATTAAGACAAGCATGAAGCAAGACAACACAGTGTTTACGTGGTTCACCCCTCTCCCGGGGATACGTCCACCAACTCTTCTTCTTTATTGTCTCCAGTCAATCGGTCACAAGCACAAAGCCATCAAAACCCTTACTCCGCACAGGACAGAAGATCTGCACAACTCGCTAGATCCTTCTTCCTTGTGTTACATCACTAAGCTGTCTATAGTCTCTGTAATGTCCCTTTCCAAATAGGAGCTCCAGAAGAGGAGGCTTAATGGTCTAAACCACCCCGTTAGACTATAGCCAGGGCCAAAGAGGGGTAAACAGGGTTACTAGAGATCACTCCAGTCACAGGTGTTATATTCGGAAAGTGACATTGAGCTAACAAGAATTAACAACGCTTTACTAGAGGTCACCCCAGTCACAGGTGTTATATTCGAAAAGTGAAATTGAGCTAACAAGAGTTAACAACGCTTTACTAGAGGTCACCCCAGTCATAGGTGTTATATTCAGAAAGTGACATTGAGCTAACAAGAGTTAACAACGCTTTTAAGTCATTATGAGCTAAAAATAGAAGTCAACAGTGAATTA
>ML778230.1:733921-810904 GCA_009831015.1 Picea engelmannii | reverse complement strand
GGTCTTCCATCATTCTTCAGTGCTCCCATATTCCGGGTATTATCTTTTAGTTGCTTATTTGTATTCCGGCTAAGATCCTTTTGTCTTTTGATCTAGCCGAGTGTTGTTATTCAGTCGCAGTTGCTTATTTATATTCCGGCTAATATCCTTTGTATGTTGATCTAGTCGAGTATTGTCAGTATTCAGCCGCATTCGACCATTTTTGTAATCCACAGAGATATCATAATACAAACTTGCAGTCCTTTGTCACATTTATTATTTGTATGATCATTTATATGTTGTAAACCTTTGATCCTACACACACATTAGCAACGTTTCCCTGACTAGCCAAGTAAGGAACATTACAGTCTCGCACAAGGACTTGCACTCATCTCTGCAAGTCTTACACCAAATGCACAAAGCCTTGATCACATAGATCCAACTCTTGGCACTTAGCCTACATCACATAGATATCTCATTCGACTTCAACTACTACCCTATATGGCCTAAATATCTATATATATATTACAAAATAGGCCTACACATGGGTAAACCCATGGGCCAACATCCCATTCTCGTTACATATTCCGAAAAACCCAAAAATGATCCAAACGTGGGCCAAGATCCTGTGATCTCTACTTCGTCTTGCGCTCCTCCTTCGACATGCTATCGAGGTCCCAAAATAGGTCAACATGACCAAGAAATTCCCAAAACTTGGTGAAGGGCTAACATGCCCCCAACACTCACTTGTGACTCGTCCCGAGTCACTCTGGTCTAACCAATTCTACCTCAAACTCTTCGAGCTTGGCTCGAGCTGCTTCGACCTGCTGCTTTGTTGTGGCCTCTTGTTCGATGAACTCCCGGATCATTGCGTCATTCATTGGCCCTTCTAGGTGTTGTTCTACTATGATGACGAGTTGTTCTAGCTCTGCTCCTTAGCTCTCGACCTCTGTAAATAACAAGCATGCCTTATCTTGCACATGTTGAATCTGTTGAGTGACTTCCATCACTTTTCTTTGAAGCATATGGATTTGCTGCTGAGTTGTACGTTGTTCGTGAGACCTCTTCATTTTGTCTATAGTTGAGAAGGCCTTCAGCTGCACCTATAGTGTATCTGCATGTTGCTTCTCTTTCTGGAGCTCTGACTCCAGCGCCTGTAATTGTGGGTTATCAGTGAGGTTTTCATAGGTCTGAGTGTTGCGAGTATTGAACTGCTTTCACTCCAAGGCAAGAGATTTTAATCTGTCGACTGTGCTGCGGGCAATTGCTTCCCTGAGGTCTCTTACATCTTGAGGGGTCTTGGGCACAGTGCGGAGCTCCAAGTCTGCTATGTGCTATTGGAGTTGTTGGATTACTTCTTCAAGTTATGCCACCTGTTGTGGAACTTGCTCTACAGTCTTTAATTCAATGACTGTCATAGAGAGAAGTCCTCTGTGAACTAGTTCCTTTACTTCGAGTTGCTATGTGAGCAACTGTTCCTTTTCTTTATGCAGCTGGGATTTTTCTTCATCGAACTTCTCTTGCAAATCAAGCTTCTCCCGTTTTGCAACACTATGTTGGTCCTCAAGGTCTTTCTGTACTTGCGCTAAAGCCCGGGTGGCTTGTGTTGTCTCTTCCCGAGGTCGTCGAAGGCGAGCTTCAAATGTATCAGAAATGAGGTGTAGTTGGGCTGACTCATCACCTAGTCCCGGTGTTTCCAATGACGGAGGCACAGTGGAAACTGCATGAATGGACTGTAGTGCTTGTTGCATTCCTTGAAGTTCAACTTTGATCCGATTGAACACCTCCTCCTACTTAGCTTCTTGCTTCTCTTCTATCTCCAGTGAAGCATCGTTTAGTGTTGCGACAATGATGTCGAAGTCGTCTGAGGTGAGGGTGGTCTCAAATTTGGTCTTGGTTTCTTTTGATTTATTTATTGAAGAAGGTTTCAAAGGGGAAACCTTCCTTTTCTTTGAAGGGTCCTCCTCGTCTCTATGCCGTGTAACCTCGCCTTTCTTTTGTTCCACTTATGTGCCATCTATCTCTCCGCCATCACCTCCTTTCTCAGATGATATAGAAGCAATCTTCACTGAGGTACTGCTTACATCTTGAGCTTCTTCATTTTTCTTGGTCTTTCTCAGTCCAGGTGTATTGTGCACTGCTTATGGACTGTCAATATCAGATAGCTCCGTGGGGTCTGCTGGGATGAGGAGGTCCGCTGACCACTCCTTAGTAATCTCTTCTAAGTCTTCCTCCGTCAACTTGTAGTATGACTGCAGCTGTTGTTTATGCTCATCAACGTGCGCTATGATATAGATGAAATGGCAGTCTGTGCTGAATTTCATCAAGGGCCTGAACCTATGGAGAGTGTTCAGGGTTAAATGAGGCTCATACTGGATAACGGTCTTCAGCTGGTTGTGGTAGGTGTAAAATATGACATTTGATTGCCATTGCTTGTTCATGTCACTGGAGTACCACAATGTACTGAAATTCGTGACCAACGGTTCAAAGGGCTCGATTTTCGAGAAGGTCGCACCTTCCGGCATCTCCCATGCAATAAAAGTGATCAAAATGAGAAGCCATTTGAAGTGGAACTCATATCCTTGGTCTTGCACTTCCATGCAGTCCATTTCTAGATGCTTTACGAGGTACTTCAACCAATTCATTTGAAGTCCTTCTACGCACTTCCTTGCGAGGTTGACTACGAACCCCATGACTTGGGTGGGTTGATTATTTCGCACCAACTTCCCTGCGATCAATTGGCAGGCGAGGTGCACTGCGCCACCCTAGATAGAAGCTACCTTGTAGCCTCGCGTGCCCTTCTCGACGTATCCGTAGGTTTATTTAATCTTCTGCGCTAGGGTGCGATTCGTGGTCTTTCCGAGGTAGAAATCTTGTGGGTCAGGGCCTTGCATGATTAGCCCTGTGATTCGGTTGATCAATGTCGGATCCACTGTGATGCGGAAATTCAACCACAAATATCCACCATGGTAGCAGGATAACAGTAGCTTGATGCATGCATTCACTTCTTGGTGCCTACCAAAGTGAGGAATCCTCATGACATTGAGAAGTGTGGACTACGCAAGGTTCATGGTCCATGACTGGGGGACGATCTTCAAGTTCTTTCCCTTGGTTCTTGTCGGATACATGTGCGAGGTGAGCATGTTGTATACATTTCTGTCACTGAGGTTGAAGTCGCTAAAATTCAACGTTGTGATCTTATCCTGGTCTGTGCGCACTGCGCATATCCCCTTCGGGAGGTACGCAGTGACCAAAGCGTACTCAAACTCTCTAGGCACACTGTCTCGATTGATTACGTCGCTCAGAGGTGGTAGGTAGGCTGGTAGAATGCTTGGAATCAGCTTAGCATTTGCGAGATCATCCTATGTTTAGTTCGCTTCTCATCGGATGACCGGGATGGACTGAATCGAGCAGTGGATGGAGAAGCCGACAGTCCTCTCGTCGACGATGCTTCTATACTTGTAGACACTCCTCTTTCCGACATGACTCTCTCTGTCATCAATTCAAGGAGAACTTCCGTTACTGATTCTTCAACTGCAGTGAGCACATTGGACATACGCGCTCGGGATTAAAATTACCGGGGTCACGATGGTCTTAGACATTGCACTAGAATAACAACAAGGGTGCAATGATCACTGCAGGCTTCGAATTCTCAGTTAGCAAAAGTGTTCTCCATGCATGGCGCGACTGGATAAGTAGGAAACTTGGAAATGGTTCACTTGCAACGATTATGAGCCTCCATCAACTCTTATTCGATCCGTTATGGCGCAGTCTAATGCTCTGGTGTCGAACTATAAATGCTTTTCGATCTGTCGAACGGATATATCAGCCACAACGACTATATTGCTTCGTCATGGCGAAGTGCCTTATGTCGTTGTTCTGATATCTTGGCGAAGTTCAAATTCTGCAAATTTTCTCTTTGCAAAATTCCTTCTGGAACCTTCTACAACTTAGCTCTCTTCTTACTTTGTTTCCTCGCCTTCTTTCCAGTGAGTTTCGTCTCAGTAGTTCGTTTTCCATTCTGATTCTTATCTTCTTTTAACATAGTCACTGCGCACTGTTGAGATTATTTCCTAGGATTCAGGGGTAATACCTTTTCTTTGTCTGGGATAGGTACTTCAGTCTTCTGGGAGTCCTCTGATGTTCCTACAGCTTTGAAATCATGGTCTCTAGTGTCAAATAGCTTCGATCTGTTCTCTTGTTCTTCAATCAATTGTGTGATCCTTCTAGTCATGAAATCTTTTAAGTCTTGTTTCTTTTTCTCCAAGGCTTCTTCTTCTTCCTTTCGTCTGGCTTGAGCTCTGTCAATCCAAGGTTTTACTATTAACATGGTAAACGGGGCGCTGTCTTCAACAAACTTAATAATGTCAAAATCTTCCTCTGTTGAAGTTCCAATAACGTTCATAGGTTTTGAGCGAGATTCCCACATAAGTTTACTAGATTTCCTCTAAATAGTCCTATTCCTCCTAATGAAGTGATCGTAGCAGGCCTCCCTATAGCTTCCCAAGTTCTTTCTGTCATGATATTCACCTATGTTTCTTCATCTAGAACACAATCAATGCCGAAGTCTCCTATTCTTGCTTCAATGAATTCTTTTTGTTTAAAGATCTCTGATAACCTGACATGTCGGTGATCATTCAGGGTTTCGTTTATTTGCAACAATACTTTCTCTAATTCTTTTTGGGGTTTTTCTATAGCCTTAGTTTTTGGAGCTTCCTTAGGGTTCTCCTGGTTCATAGTCATTCTTTCAAGCTTAGCGATCATTCTAGGGAAATCCAACACTTCATGGTCCATAGCCTTACAACAAAGACAACTAGGTCTTCTTCCAGGGCATTCCTTAGCAATATGTCCCGGTCTTCTGAAACTATAACATAGGGTCAATCCTTTCTTTATTTTAAATGATCCCAAACCTCTCCTATACCGCGCACTAGGATCATGGTAGCTAACCTGCAACAAATTCTTTCTAGGATCTTGCATCCATTTGTTAGTCCAAACATTCTTTCTATGCATAGGTATAATATATCTTTCATTATTCTTATCAGATCTACTCGTATCAAACCTTCTTTCATCTATTAATGCCCTAGATTTCAAACTAGGACAGACTCTATTAAACATACCTAGTTCCATACTTTAAAAACAAATTTTTTTAATTTATCTTACTTCTACATAGCACAAAGATTTCAGATCCAAAAATTTTAACTATTCTTACCATTATCAGAGCACAAAGCTTGCAGATCTTATCTCTTTTAATCGAAAATTCTCACTTTTACCTTTCATATTGCACAAAGCTTTCAGATCTTTGCTTCTTTCCTTAAGATCTGACCTCTTTTCTTCAGGTCGAGCTTCTTTCTTTTAGATCCGACCTCTTTTTTTTTTTTTTTTCAGCATAGAGCTTTATAGATCAAGTAGAACACTACACACTAGGGCACAAATCTACGCACAGAGCTTCCACAATTTCAGGATGAATCTTTGCACAGAGCTTCTTCTTTCTTGGTTCCCAGCAATCACAGTTTCAGTCCCGACAACAGAACCATTTGTTGGCAGAGGGGCAGACCCATGGTTCAACGCTACAACAACGCACCAACAAAACCCTAACTACCGGCCCTTTTGGTAACACCTGTGAAGCAGATGAAGTCTCACCCGAGGTAGAGGCAGCGATGGTTGCAAGACTCAAGTTTCTGCAACCTTAGTTGGGACACATATATGTGATTGTACTACTTAATAAAGTACTTAGCACCGTTAGTTCCTCAATATACAGTCAATAACCACTTTGCTTATAAGACAGAACTTCACAACATTAACACTGATCTAATGTATTTAAACACTTATCATAAGTAAATAGGTCAGATCTGGTAGATCAAACACTGAGCATATTCATGTATATTAGATCTATCATTCTACCTATCATTAGCACTAAGCATAAGCAGATCTATCTAATCATCTCAAGCACTTAGAAAAAGAAGACATAAACACATTAAGACAAGCATGAAGCAAGACAACACAGTGTTTACGTGGTTCACTCCTCTCCTGGGGCTACGTCCACCAACTCTTCTTCTTTATTGTCTCCAGTCAATCGGTCAAAAGCACAAAGCCATCAAAACCCTTACTCTGCACAGGACAAAATATAAACTCAGCTCGCTAGATCCTTCTTCCTTACGTTACAACACTAAGTCGTCTATAGTCTTGCACAAGGACTTGCACTCAGCTCTGCAAGTCTTACACCGAATGCACAAAGCCTTGATCACACAGATCCAACTCTTGGCACTTAGACTACATCACATAGATATCTCATTCGACTTCAACTGCTACCCTATATGGCCTAAATATCTATATATATATTACAAAATAGGCCTACACATGGGTAAACCCATGGGCCAACATCCCAATCCCGTTACATATTCCCCAAAACCCCAAAATGATCCAAAAGTGGGCCAAGATCCCGTGATCTCTGGTTCGTCTTGCGCTCCTCCTTCGACAGGCTATCGAGGTCCCAAAATAAGTCAACATGACCAAGAAATTCCCAAAACTTGGTCAAGGGCTAGCAATCTTCACAAATTTACTTTCAAAACCCTTAAAACCCTTCTAATGTAACTAAAAAAAATTAAAACCCTTTCATAAGAAGATCGAATGGAGATTGAGCTATGAAAATCATTCCATGTATATAGATACAAAAAATTTGAAAATTCCATAAATTTTGGAAGTCTTCAAAACTTTATAGAAGAATATCCTAAAAGTGAAAAGAAATCCTATATATTTTCCATTGAAGTTTGAAGATTATATGTATAGGTTCAAATCTTCTCTCAAAGGCATGATGCCTAAGGAGGTTATGAGATTATACTTGATGATACCACTCTTAATCTAACAAGTTAAATGTATAATCCAACATGATAAGTTATGATACTGCAAACTTGGAAAATGTATATATATAATGTAATAAAATAAAATGTGAAAATGGTAAACCATTAGTAAACATTGTAGAGGTTATGAACCAACAAAAAGAAAAAACAGGGGAATAAAATTTGCAAATGGTAAACCATTAATAAACATTGTAGGGGTTATGAATCAACAAAAAGGAAAGATAGGGGGGTGAAAAATGAAGAAAAGTTAAAAAATGAAGTTTGTATGTCATTATCCATTTAGTGGTTTGAATTAGTGAATCACTCTTAATATCCCCAATTTTCCTTTAAATGTTACATGTATATTTTGTTTTTACTAATTGAGACATGATTCCTTTAATTATTGGACTTTTTCCAACTTTAATAGTCTCCCATCCTTATCCTTTATCCATCATTGTACCTATAAAAGTAGAAGATATTTTGTCACCTCCACATTGAACTATTAGTTACATGAGAGCAATTCTACAAACAAGCATCCTTCATCACTAATGGAGTAGTGGACATAGAGAAACAAGTGGAGGATATGTTCTTCCACCTTCTCCACTAATAGGTTTTTGGAGACCAAAATCCCACCAATTGGGGAGTTGTTATTTAAAAAGGATCATGAGAAAAATGGAATGGCTTAGACTCATTAAATGTGCTTATTAAAGTCAAATCTCAAAGATAAATTGAAGCATATATATAAGACCTGAAGAAGTAAGTCCATAGATCGTAAGGTTGTAGAGACAGTGCACACCCTATAAAGGGTTGTCAAGAAAACAAACACCATTTGTAAGGGATTTGGGACTATGCAAAATCCCTGGGACTATATGCACCTTTTACAAGGGCTAAATGATTGTACGCAACCCATGACATTGTGTGCACCCTTTAGGAGGCCTTTGGGACTATGCACATGCCAAAAACCTTTCTACATTGAGACATATTGCATGGGACACTATGCACTACCCAAAAGTGCATTGGAGAGCCTAGAGGCGCACCAACACCGTTGACGTATTGTTTTTCTTCTTATGAAACTATTCCACCTTTTTCATAACTGAATCAATTTTAAACTAAAAGAGTAAATTGATTGGAATCCCAATGGGCCACTAGAGAATTCAATATAGATTGTTTCATGAGAACAAAAGAGGGGACTTCTAATTTATTTGGAAAAAGAGAGTATTTGGTTCTTCTAAAGACAAAGCTAGAGTTAGAGCCAACATATAATCTACTATACGATAGCTAGCACTCTTTCTAGCAGAATATCAAAGATAGAGGCAAATGAATAAAAAATGTTATTATAGAAGTATGAGTCATGTGCATGGTTAATTCTACTTAGAGATACTTTGTAAAATTTGTAAATTGTATTTTTCTTAAAAAATAAAAAAATCATAAATGAATCCATTCTAATGTAGGAATTTTCCTGAAGTGAGTTTCTCTATGGTAAAATCCATGTATAAACTTTCATGATTGTATCTATTGATTTTTTTCTTATAATTAGATAGTAGTAAGCATCCACTATTTTATAAAGTAATAATAAGAAAAATCATAATCCAAAATTTGTTCTCAAAACTGTTTAATGAAATATATGCTACAATTTACAAATAAAAAAGATATCTATAAATTAATTCAAATAGGAAGAGGCTTATTATGGGATAAACCCATTTTCTAAAATATATGGGCTTATGATGACCCATAAAAAAAATAAAATAAGACTTAATAAAAATTTAAAACTTGAATTTAGATTTTAGATTAAAAACATTGGATATAATATTAATGTAAACTTGTTTGTGGGGGACAACTCAATTAGCAAGTGCCGTGAATATGAAGTGATATAAAGTTTTATGTGGTTTCGAGTTCAAATCCCTCCGACTTATCCTTATATCTCATAAGAAGCATGATAAACACACCTAAAAATTATAGTAATAGCAGTTAGTTGCTGAAAAAAATATTAATATAAACTTATATTATAAATTAAAATAAGGTTTTAACACTTAATACTATATTAACCCAAAAAAATCCAAAATATAGCAAATTTAGATATAAGTTAAAATAAGGTTTTAACGTTTAGTACTTTTTTAACCAAAAAAAAAAACCAAAATATAGCAAATTTGGATATTTGAAAGGGGTGATTGTTTTGTGAATTCAATCTATAAAAGATTTCAGGTTTTCTTTTAGGAATATAAAGTTCTACTCAAAACTTTAAATATATACTTAACTAAAAAATCTAAAAGGTTTTAGGTTTTCTTTTAGGAATATAAAATTCTACTCAGAACTTTAAATGTATACTTAATTAAAAAATAAAAAATATAAAAAATATACTTAATTAAAAAAATTTAAATATAGAAAATTTGGATATGTAGAAGGGGTAATTGCTTTAATTCAACACAAAAGATTTCGGGTTTTCAATTAAGAGTATAAAATTTATTCTAAAACTTTGAACATTTCCATGGCATATCCTCTTGCCTTTTTTATTGCGTGGATGACTAAGATGTTTGCATTGCAGCGGTGGTCCACGAAATGACCACTTACAATAATCTTGGGGATTCCTTACAAGATCCAATTTTCATCCACGTTGTTGATTAATAGTCAATAATTTTCATCCATGAAAAGTGGATCTTGACCACTTACAATAATCTTGGGGATTCCTTGGATCTTGACCATTTACAATAATCTTGACCATTTATAAAAATTTCCCATGAAATTTGGATCTTGACCACTTACAAGATTATTATAAGTGGTCAAGATCCAATTTTCATGGGAAATTTTTGGATGAGATTATTTTTTTGTTTGGGTATTCAATTGTCTCACACTTCATCTCACTATCTTCAATCCAATGGGAAAACTAAGATTGTGAATAAATGTTTAGAAGGATATATGTGTTGCTTTTCATCTGATAAACAAAGATAATGGGTAAAATGGTTTCCCTTGGTAGAATGGTGGTACAACATATCCTTCCATATTTCATCAAAATCAACCATACATAAAATCATCCTTCAAAGGGACTACAAAGGTTCAAGGATTTGAGGACCACATATGGAACCAACAAGAGGCTCTCAAACTATTGAAGGACAACTCGGTTATATCACAAAATAGGATAAAACAACAAGCAGATCAACATCGCAGTGAAAGGGAATTTGAAGTGGAGGATTGGGTATTTTTTAGGCTACATCCATATAAACAGATGTCCCTCAAGAAACAAAAGAAGGACAATAAATTAGCACCCAAGTATTATGGGCCCTATAAGGTGTTGTAGAGAATTGGAAGTATGAATTACATATTGGAGTTTCCTCCATATTTATATGTACATCCAATATTTCATGTTTCTTGCTTAAAGAAGGTAATCAAAGACAAGATCCCAGTACAAAATATTTTACGAGAGATTAATGAAGAAGAGAAAATCATACTAGAACCAGAAACAATCCTTGAAACAAGGATTAGGAAGCCATGAAATCAAGCAATTACTGAGTACCTCGTCAAATGGAAAAACCTACCAATGGAAGAGGTGACATGAAATGCAACACTTGTTTTAATGGGAGGGGCATGTTAATCCGTAGACAAAGCCCCATGTAAATCTCTATAAAGTGAGTTATATTTTTATTGTTATATTAGTGTTGTTGACTAGATATTTTAATTATAATTGTACCCTATGTCTCCTATATATACTAAGGAGACCTATTTTTAGAATCATATCATATCATTCTTGTACATTTGTTCTATTGTAAAATGAGGTTTCCCCCTCAAAGAGGCTTATCTTTCATTCTTATATCTATTTCTCAAGGTGTGGAGCTTATTCTCTTTATATTTTCAAGCTATTTTGGTATTTGTTTCCTAACAAGCTATCATTTATGAAAACTTATTGTCACTATTTTCATTTTTTTATTTACATATTCCATTATCAAAGCACTTCAACAACATCACAATCAATAATCAAGTGAATGACAAAAAGTTGCACAAATAATGAAAGAATTGTTATGATGTTCTAGATAAATATCTATGTTTTATAATTGATGCCATCTCTCTCTCTCTCTCTCTCTCTCACACACACACACACACACACACACACACACACACACACACTTTTTCCACATTTTGTCCTCATACCAAAGAATTTAAATGAGGATAGATTTATTCAGTTTCACTTGGTTAGTTGAAAGGTTTTTAATGGTCAAATGTATCTAAGGATTTACTTTGTAGCTCCAAATATTAACAATGATGCAAATTTAACCATCACCATAATTCATCACATTTTTACTCACCAGTCTGGTGATCTTCCTCAATTTCTATTTATACAATTGGATAACAACAACTGTGAACATAAAAATAAAATTGTGTTTGTATGTCTAAACAAGCTTATTGAAAAAGGAAATTTTCAAGAGGAAGAAGTTGGTTTCCTTCTTGTTGGGCACACATATTATCATATTGATGAAATGTTTACCCATTTTGTAGTAATATTGAAAAGGAATAATGTTGGGAGCCTACCATCATTAAGTGAAACTATTTAGAATGAATACTATTTAGAGCATGTTATTGTAATATTTGTAGTTGCACAAATCCCAACACAAGATCACCAAATCTTGCATAACTATTGGAAATCCTACCACTATCACATTAGTAAGAAATACCCTCATTTTAATGATGGAAGAGGTTGAACACAAGGGAGGATTCCTTGGTGACCTCAAGGAATTAGAGTAGCAAGTTTGATAGCCAAGCCTATCGCCCCCTCTCTTGGTCACCTAAGTCAATGTCTAGGTCTGTGGAATGGATGAGGTAAAAAAGGTGTTTGAGTGCCTTCATGGAACAATAACACGTTATAGAATTTATATGATCAATTCCAAGTACAAATATGCATTTAAAACTTCATAAGAAGCTAGACAATGTAAATTTATTATCGCTGGTACAAAATTGCAGCCATGCAACGGTTTCAACAACAAGTATAAGTTTGTACCAACAACAAATAAAAGAGATCATAAATGCGTCAATTGGAATAGAAAATTTAGCACATATCCAACAAATTAATGTCCAATTGTTCAAAGAAATTTATGAGCATGTTATACCACCATTAGATCAATGCATGCAACAAATTTAAGTGTTATTAGGTTGCTGTAGCAAACTCTTGCAACAACAACAAGTCTACTACTCAATTAACACAATTTAGTGTTAGTAAAGTTAGTAAATAGATTGACATATTGAGAATAGAGAGTGTTTTTATCACTTTCACCACAAGAGAGCTTAAATGATTAGTGTCTTTGGGTTATGGAGTCTTTTACAACAACAATACAATATGTTTGGAGATGATAATATCAAGATCTAAGAGTTAAGAGGTAGGGCTTGAAATCTAAGGTGCCATCACATTAGAGACTTGGGTTCCAAGAATTAAAGATAAGGATTGCTAGAGTGCAAGCACTTTTAGGCTCTAGCAACCTTTTCTCCCTTCTTAAGCTCTTGAATTATGTTACAATCAAGAGTCTAGAATCAAACTCCTAAAGTGATAACACTTTAGGGATTTAGGAGATTAACCCTAGGTAGGATTTCCTTCACAAATTTATGGATGAGAACAAATTTGTGAGAGGAGGAAACACTTATGCTCCTCTCTTAGGGTATTACCAAGAAAAATCTTCAATATGAACAAGTAAAATTTACCATAAACATTCAATCACATGAAATGAAATTGCAAAATTCACTTACTTCACCAAGACATGACAAGAGAAAACCTTAATTGCAGAAAATTCATCCAAAAATCAGTAAAAGAATGATCCACACTTTTCCTCCAAGAGATAGTGCATGAGTAAAAAGAGCCAATAACCCCAATATAGCAAAAATTTCATATTTGTATCTCACATATGTGAGAAAGTTGTGATGATAAAAATGAGTCTTGGGTAGCCATATTTATATGGAAAATGTATCCATCCAAAAGACTCCAATTAAAAATCATGTCTCTACATAAGAGGGTCAACCCCCTCAAGTTGTCTTTTTTAATTTACAAAAATTAAATTTGTATGGAATAAAACCCCAAAGGGTGACATCATGCCCTAGTAGGGTGACGTTGGGCTCATGAGAGAGATGTCAAGGCTAAAAGTTTGGAACGTTGGGTCTCTTAAGGCCATTTTCCTATGTGAAGTGCCAAGGTCCTTCGTACACCCCTCCTCCATCAATCCATCAAGTGATCCATCAAACCCTATCCCATAGGTGATGTCAAGGGTTAGAAGATTGACGTCTAGGCCTCCAAAGGCCAACGCTCAAGTGGAGAAGGGTGGAATCCCATCCTCTAGACATGCCAAGATGCTTCCAAAGGAAATTTCCTCCATCATCAAGGTGCAACTCTCATCATCTATTGGTTCCCTAGACGTGGGCTCTAGCATCCATCATGTGGGCAAGGTCCTGCAAATACAAACAAGTACACTCTCCAAGGATTCAAAAGTCATATGGATCATGACAAGTAAGCCACATGTGCATCATTCTAACAACAAGCTAACACACTTAGAAATTGCTTGGAATAATTAGGTATTGATCTATTGGGTATGTGCTAAGTTTTCCTTGTTAATTCATGCAATTCTGATCTCTTTTACTTGCGGTTGTTACAAAACTATAATTGTTGTTATAAACTATTGTACTACTGCAAGTTTGTACCAGATATAATAAATTTCATTTTTCTATTGTCTTCTGAGGTGTAAATTGCATATTGGTACTTGGAAATCATCATACATATGTTGTAATTTTTTCTTGTTCCAGGAAGGTACTCGAAACATATTTTACCTCATCAATTTCACAGACATAGACTTTTGACTTAGGTGATCAAGAGAGGGGGCGGTAGGCTTGGCTACAATACTTTCTACTTTGATCCCTTGAGGTCAACAAGGAAGCCTACCTTGTGGTGGAACTCCTCCATCACTAAAACCTGGGGATATCTTAATGAGGTGACAGTGGTATGATTTCCTATAGTTATGCAAGATTTGAGAATATTGTGTTGGGATTTTCACAATGATAAATCATGTGATAACAAAGCCTATTTTTCACACATTAGAAGAAATTGCTGACATATGGAGATTTATTTAGGAGATTGGATGGTGAAGAAATGTGCATTGAACAACTTAATGACATTAGCTTCCAACATCAATTATATATCAAAAGTATTGAAAATAAACACTTATATGGGGCAAGCAATACTCAACTAGAGTAGAATGGGGGCCTTCATCAAGTTTATGATTTCTGAAGTTCGTCCTAGACCATAAAATGTACGAATCAATGTTACTATTACTACAATCAACTATTAAAATCCATATTGTATGAACACATAATAGAGGTGTAACTTATTCCAAATGATTGGAAGAAATTAAAAAGTTTATTAAATATACATATGAGTACTTTGATATTGTTGATTTTGTTTGGCGGGGGTATTTTTTCAATGATCAAAGTGACATAATCTCAAACTCAACAAACAAAGATATATTTTTGAAGAGTTTATTTAGTTGGCTATAAAGTACACAAAATGAATGAGAAAACAAATGTTGTTGAACAACACGAATCTCAAGGTGTTATTGAGACTTCAAAAGAAAATGCAAGAGAAATGTATATTGGGTCTAGAAGAACAAGTGCACAATGTGAAGCCAAAAATGACCTTTATAGAGGATTGGTACAATATATTAATGAAGGTAGCATGATTATAGTTTAGTGACTAAATATGCATGTGGTTATCCATTCTAGATTGAAAATGTTATAAAGGTCAATAAACAAAATGTGATCCGGATCTTGGTGGCTGAGATCTAGATGGCTTGAATGCTGAGAGAGGAGCTTAGATGTGACAATCTTGCATGAAAATAAGTGTGGAAAAAAACATGTAAATGAAGTACTCGGGAGGTGAGGCTCAAAGAGGAGCCTCACTTCTAAAACTAATTACTAGTAAATCACTTAGAGCTAATTAATCTCACAATGAACAATAGAAAATATGAGAGAAACAAAAAATGAGTAACTTGATATTATGAGAAGGCTTGCTAGGCCTTTATATAGCATTACAAAATGGTCCCTTGGACAAAGTCAAAAAAATCTCATTAAATGAGTCTCTATTATTAGTATAATAGATCTAACTACCCAACTAACTAAGTAGTGGAAAATAAAACCCGATACAATAATGGAAAGAGCTCATTAAATGAGCCTTTATTATTATAATAATAGATCTAACTACCCAGCTAACTAAGTAGTGAAAAATAAAACTTAATACAATAATGGAGAGGTGGGACTCTCTTTGACCCATATGGGCAACCTGTTAGCCCAATTAATTAATGAGGAGGTGGGCATCTCCGTGATCCACATGGGAAATTTATTAGCTTTATAGCTTTATGACTTTTGCATCCGAATTTAGACCATATACCCCCTAAAATTCGGATCATTCCTCACCCCTTAGAAAATGGCGGTCCCTATTATTTCACCTATGCTACAAATAGAACCATGAGTAAAATGTTCTAATTCCCAATGAAGGGAAGGGTTTTGTGTGGTTGACCCATAACTGTTTACATTAATAAAAATGGAAAAATTATGACTTTGGAGGCTTTGAATCTCCTTCTACAAATTTATTCGTAACTTTTACTACATGTGATGAAATCCAATTCCGTCGAAGACCCATTTTAGCTACTGAAGAGATATTTTTATCGATATATAGAACTTGTTATGAGGTGGCCCATGGAGGGAAAAAAACCAGGCCAAATTTGAAGGGCACGCGACCACGCTGGTTACAAGCATGTGCTTCTTCAAACAAATATATCTCATAAACCAGAAAACTAAATGAAATTCCCCGAAATACCCATTTGAGATCTTAAAGATATCTTTCCATCCATATGTGTAAATATTTTTTTATTTTCCTAAGTAGGAATAAAAATACCGTTGAATATGGTCATACGGGCGACCTACTTGGGTCAAATACATGCTGAGATTCAATTGATGATATCTCTCAAACCAGGAAGCCAAACGAGATTTTCGAAATACCCATTTGATATATTGAAGAGATATTTCCATCCATATGTGGAAATCCTTCTGTATTTTCATGAGCAGAGAAAAAGAACGTGAAGTTGGTGGTACATTCGACCTCCTTGGGTCAAATACATGTTGAGATTCAATCGATGCTATCTCTCAAACAAGGAAGCCAAATGATATTCCGTGAAATACCCATTTGAGATATTGAAGAGATATTTTCATCCATATGTGGAACTCCTTATTTCGTTTCCTGAGCAGGGAGAAAAAACCTGTTCAATATGGTGGTATGTGAGGCCTTCTTGGGTCAAATACACGGTGAGATTCAATCGATGTTATCTCTCAAACCAGAAAGCCAAATGAGATTTCGTGAAATACCCATTTGAGATCTTGAAGAGATATTTACAATGAGCTATGGTAGAGCCTCTAAATGATTTGTATAGGTTTCAACACCTATTTTAAGTTGGTTGAGTGTAGAGGGCCACACAGGATGCCAAGGGTTTATAGAGCAGCATGCACTGTTGTATAGGTTGTGGAACCTCCATGGGCATCATGGACACCCTACAAATTTGTTGAAAATGTTGCAGACCAATGGATGTAGTGAATCCATGTATGGTTCTCCTTGTAATGGTGAACGAAGATTCAAGAGTAAAAAAATAAAACCTGTAGTGTCTGTGGACCAACTGTGATGCTTAGAGTGTATGGCCCGACAAATGCATTATGATAGTACCAAAAGGAGGTCGGTGATTGCTGCAAATGTTTGAACTTGCAACATGCTTCAAACCCTTGTTCCGATGAAGAGTGTACCCGCTCCGATGCCACTATTCCGGATCTCGGGAGATGAGATTTGGAAGGCTTGAATGCCAAGAGAGGAGGAGCTTAGACATGTCAATATTGCATGAAAATAAGCATGGACAAAAACATGTAAATGAAGTACTCGGGAGGTGAGGCTCAAAGATGAGCCTCACCTCTAAAACTAATTATTAGTAAATCACTTAGAGCTAATTAATCTCACAATGAACAATATAAAATATGAGAGAAACAAAAAATGAGTAACTTGATATTATGAGAAGGCTTGCTAGGCCTTTATATAGCATTACAAAATGGTCCCTTGGATAAAGTAAAAAATATCTCATTAAATGAGTCTCTATTATTATTATAATAGATCTAACTACCCAACTAACTAAGTAGTGGAAAATAAAACTCGATACAATAATGGAAAGAGCTCATTAAATGAGTCTTTATTATTATAATAATAGATCTAACTACCCAACTAACTACGTAGTGGAAAATACCAATACAATAATGGAGAGGTGGGACTCTCTTTGACCCATATGGGAAACCTGTTAGCCCAATTAATTAATGAGGAGCTGGGCATCTCCTTGATCCACATGGGAAATTTATTAGCTTTATAGCTTTATGATTTTTGCATCCGAATTTAGACCAGATGCCCTCTAAAATTCAGATCAAAATGAAGAAGTTCTAACAGTTGAAGTACATCGGTATGCAACAAATACACGCTTATTTAATGGGTTATACAATCTAGAGATGGGATTCAAGAAATGAATCAATAGAAATAGAAAAATAAAGGGTCAAAATATGAATTGTCACTGCATTGACATCTTAAAATTAGAGGATGTTTATGTCATGCTTGTTCATGACTTCCACTTGATACAGAGATGCACTCTTCTCTCTAGGACTACAAATATTATCAAGAGGTTATTGACTCAATAAATAGTTGCAAGATGAGAGTCTAATGAACCTAGTTGTAGATCTAGAAGGCTTTTGACATCTAAAATGTTGGGCACATACATGTAGACTCATATGGTGCATTTATTGATAATAGAGAAGAATGGGGTCATCTTCATCTTCATCTAATTATTCATTTCAAGGAAATGTAGATTATAATGTTGTGTCTAAATCCATGAGTCGATCTCAATAATTAAATGAAATATTTTATATGTGTGTTTAATATTATGTTTTTATGGTAACTCTAAATGAGTGTTTGAGCTTACATATGATCTCTCATGAAGTTACAAGTCATTTCTATAATGTTTTGTTTATATGACAAAATTTATTAGCTTATCTAATTTGAATATGGAAAATGCAACAATATGTTAATGAAATCAATTGTGTTTAATTAACACAAGTTATATTGAGTTTTTTTATTAAAAGCAAATAAACATTTAGAAGTAATGTTAAAATTTTAAACTATATGGTGATATCATCATATGCCGTTATGTATTGTTTGGTTCTTGGAGTGATAAATTAACACTAAGGGAGTGGACGTTTCAAATTTGATTTTATGGTTTTGTTTACAACCATTTTTAGATCATTGTTTTAATTAATTAATTAATTTAAGTCTCCCTCTCAAGAAAAAGGGGGATTGATTTTAATATTTTTTTTTGCAATGGTACAAATTTTTAAGGGAATGGTTTCAAAAATGTCGCAACTTTAAGCTTGGAAAAAATGGATGCTATTGATAATACCACTTTTTTATTTGGAGGTTGATTTTAAAATTTTGGTTGCAATTATATCAGTTTTTAAGACCATGGTTTCAAACAAGTCATAATTTTATCTAAAAAAATGTACTATTAGTAGCACTGTTTTTCCGATTTAGGAGTTGCTCTTAAGATTTTTGTGAGCAATAATATGGATTTTTAAAGCCATGGTTGAAAAGCGTTATAGTTTTAACATCGAAAAAAGAGCGGGCTACTGGTAGCACCACTCTTTGATTCAAGGATTTAATATGTGTTTTGACACAAAAAAAAAAGTTTTAATGGCTAGAATTCTCGTTTTGAAGTCACGGTTCTCATCAAGTCAATAATTACATAACAAATTTAGTTATTGAAATCACCCCTCCCTCCTTATTTGTTTAAAAAAACTTTTATATATATATATATACTTTTTTTTTTTTTTTAATCCTTATTTTTATTTTTATTAATGTTTTGATTTTTGTAATATTAATTATTTTTAAATTGTTTTTATGTTTTTCTACATTTTGCAAGTTTATTTACTTATATAATTTGAACATTTTGAAGTGAGGGGGAGAGAATCAAACACTATAAGAAAAAAAACACAAAAATAAATAAATTAAAAGGTTCTCAAAAACAATAATTATGGTTTTGCGTATTTTATTTTTTTAAAGACACAGTTTTCCTAGATTTGGAGGATTTTGTTCTCTTCCTCTAATTTTAAGTTTTCATTTCTTTCTTTTTAATTTTCCCTTAAAATATCTTAAAAATATTTTTTTTCTTACCTCCAAAACCATCTACAATATCTAATATTTTTCTTTGAAAGAGATATAAAATAAATTTTAAAAAAATAACTAATTTAATCAAAAAAAAATATAAGAAAAATATATAATGTTCATGGATTGTTCTTTTTTATTTTTTTCATAAATGGTAAATATTAAAAAAAATTACTAACCTTCTAACGGTTAGAAGTTCTCTATTTAATTTTATTTTTTTCATAAATGATAAATATTAAAAAAAATTACTAACCTTTTAACGGTTAGAAGTTCCATATTAAATGTTTCATTGGTGATCTTGAAACTCCTTAATAGAATTGTTCAAAAATTTTAATCAACACTCCTTAAGATTGAATACAAAGTGAAGAATACAAAAGAAGAGTGTGCTTATATAAAAAAGATTAGGTGACTTAAACATTGTTATCCTTAGTGAATGTGGGATAAATTAAAAAGTTAATAAAAAAATTAGCTACCTAATGATTGAGGAATAAAAATAGAAAAATCTTTATTTAAATGTAGTAGTTTTTTTTTGGATTTAACTAGAGTTCTAAAAACACCGACACATATTAATCTAGAAAACTAGTACAATATAATGGATTGTGAAAATATGCATACTTACAATATTTATTTAATTTTGGAGGGAAAATTTCAATCTTCAAGTTATAAGATTGTTTATGGGAGGGAGGATTGTTACACCATTCTATGTTTTTATTGAGAAGTCATGGTTTTATCTAATAGAGAAATTTTCTTTTCTAAAGCATCAACATCGTGTTCGTGTACCTCTTCTTTTGATATAGATAGATATTATGGAAATGCCTCCAATGCTAATGAGTTATATTTATAGCAAGTGAAGAGTTTCATTATAGTGCAAGCAATGAGATTGAGCATGTTGATGAAGAGCTTCCTACTTCTAAGGACTTTCAAGGAACCATTGATAAATGGGAAGAATACGATGGTGATCATTCTTCTTAGAAGTTTAATGATAAGATCAATGATGTGAATAATACTCAAAATATACTTCCAAGTGATGATTTTGATGATAGTTTAAATGATTGGGATGATAACTTTCTTCCTAGTGGTGACTTTAATGGAAGCAACAATAGAGATTTCAATGTTAGCAAAAATGTAGATGAGAGATATGAGGATGTTTCAAATTATGATAGCATTGATAATGATAAATATTTTAGTCTGTGTGGGGAATTTAAAGGCACCAATGAAGATGATGAATATATTCCTCCATGTGGAGATTTTAAAGTCATCGATGAGGATGATGAATTTTTCCCTCTAGGTGGGGATTTTTAAAGCAATGATGATGGTGGAGACTTTCATCCAAGTGGGGAATCTAAAGGCATAAATGATGATGATGATGATGATGATCTTCCTCTAAGTGAGGATTTTAAAGAAATGAATGATGATGATGTTGATGATCAAGACTTTCCTCTAAGTGGATAATTTAACGTTACTGGTAGTGTTGAAGGTCATCATCTATTCCTGTCAAATCCTCTCCTATTTCAAGTTGAGATAAATGGTCGGGTCGTACGTTCATTTTCCCAGGTCAGATGATTATGTCAAATTCAAATTCCTGGAATAATAACAGCCAACGAAAAATCTTTCCTTGGTGGACTAGTTTATTAAATAAATACTTTAATGCATGATGATCTATAAATAATGTGAAAGGATTGGTAAGTAACTAGTGTCAGAACTTTTTCAATGCAAATATCATTGACAAAGCTTCCCTTTCTATGGTCGAATAATTTCTTTATGCTTTGTTCAATTGATTTAGATTTTATGAGCAGAACGAAATGAACACAAATTATTATGATTATTAACACATAGACACAATGAACAACAACAGAGATATAATAAAAATAGATTCTATTCAATAAAGAAATATGTTGAAACTGTAAAATGCAGACTAAAAACAAGCTTGCTAGAATGGTGGCGACTTATCTATGACAAGAGATGTGACGGTTGCACTCCTTCGCAAGAAGATGAGTACAATGAGGCTCTGAAATCCTTTTTACAATAAACATGAATGTCAAAACCCTAGACATCCAAAAACCTAACCCTAGGAGATGAAGCACCAAGAGTCATGTGGGCCTCATTGGGGTAAGTTGGTACATCAACTTCCCGGGGTCGTAACTTTTGCATACGAACTTTGTTTTAGGCGCATGATAGACCATTGGAAAGGTATATCCGAGGAATACACATTATGACATTTAAATTTAAATCCATCTACAATTTGATTGTGGTGAGACCTAAAAATTTTGTTTAGGGCCTCAAAACGACCCCCGAAGTTCAGGACCGAAAAACTAGGAAATACTACCAAATTGAAAAACTGCCAAGATGAGCCAGTTGGAATAGGTGGGTGGTCACCGATATACACCTGGACCAATTACCNGAAGAAATGGTATCTGTTGCGTTGAGTTCCCCATTAGATGAGCAATTTTTTGTTGAATTTGGCCTCGAGTGAGCCACTTTCGTTGCTGCAAGAGTTGCCCTTATTTGACAACCCGATAAATCTGGATCCGTTGTTGAAGAGTGACCTATGTATCCACAATATGATCAGTGGATGCATGTTCCATGCAGTCGGGGTTGAGCTCTGTTAGTGTCAACTGTTCTTCTATCTTTGAGGTGTCCACTAATCATAGAAAATATGGCCGAAGGAGATCCTCATTGAACATTGGGTGGAAGCCAAGGAAGGGGGGAATGTTGAGCTCAAAATCATTGTCTCCCAAAGACTTGGTGATGGTGTAAGGTCCATAACAAAGTGGAAAAATATTCCAATGGGGCCCTACAAGGCGTTCTTTATGCAAGTGTAACCAAACTTTGTCTTCCACCTGAAACTTGTGTGGCACCTAGTGTTGATAATGGTGCTTCTTATACTTGAAATTGGACTTCTGTAAAATATCCTGAACCTACTGGCGGAAGTGATAGATCCACTCAATGAACTGGGTGGATTTGTCAACTTCAGTTGGAGCATGGGATGATTCTACCTGGGTGGCCGCAAGGGGTAGTGAAACATCCATGGGACCCAATGGTTGAAATCCCAACCCCAACTAAAAGGGTTTGTGGTCGGTTGAGCTATGTATGTATTTGTTGTAATTGTGTTGAACATAGGGAGGACTCTCATCCCATGTGCGGGGGTTCTTGTAATTTTACATGCACTGGATATGCATGTTCATTCAATTGATGACCTCGGTTTGGCCATCCATTTGGGGGTGGAAGGCAGTGGACTTGGTGAGCTTGGTGTCCAACAATGACCAAAGGCTCGACTAGAATGTGTTAAGGAACTAAATGTACCAATATGAGATAATGGTTTGTGGTATCCCAAAATGTAACCATACTCATTCAAAGAATATATTGGCAGTGGCCTCCACTGTGATTCTCTTCTTGTAGGTGTCCATAATCGCCATCTTGGAAAAGCGATCAACAACAACAACAAAAAAAATTCATTTCCTCACTTGGTGGATGGAAGGACCGACATGTAGTCCATTGAGATGGATTCCCAAGGCCTGTCAGGAGTAGGAAGAGGGGTGTACAGGCCTTGTTTCTTAGTGGCCAGTTTGGAAATAGCACAGGCAGTGCAGGACCTGATATACGTGATGACATCATGTTGAAGTTTCAACTAGTAAAAATGTTGCTGCAACACTGCCACTATCTTTTCTACATCGAAGTGTCATGCCACCCGACTGTAGTGGGCTTCCGAAATCAACTTCGCTCACTCGCTTGATGGAACACAGATATGGAACAAACGACACAACAACCCATCTTGAAGATGGAAATTAGTGACAGTTGTGTTTGCACCCAACATTTGATAGGTGGTGGCGAAGTTAGGATCTTTCTCATAGAGTTGGGGCCATTCGTAGGTATTGTGGCCGCAAGAGTCTAGAAGCGTAGTGAGTGTCACGACTAGAGGTCAGCTGAGGAAATCAATGATGCAGTTGGTACTTCCTATCTTATACTTGATGTTGTGGTGGAACTGTTGCAATTATGTGGACCACTTTTGATGGCGGTCATTCTACAATTTTCCTTGTGTCTGCATGAAATGCAACATCTTATGATTAGTGTGGATGATTGTCTCCTTCCTGAGAATGTAATTCCTCCACTGGTGTCAGCTTGAAAAATGGAGTACATTTCTTTGTCATAATTAGGGTACTTACGGATGATATTTGATAGTGTCTCACTATGATAGGCCACGGGGTGGCCGTGTTGAGTGAGAACTACGCTCACATCATATTCTAAAGAATCTATCTCTATCTCAAAGGGCTATTGCAGGTCAGGTAATGAAAGATTTGGGGATGAGAATAATCACTGCTTCAAATCATCGAACGCTTGATGTTGGGGCATGCCCCACACAAACTTTTCCTTACCACCACCCCTAGTTACTTGGCTGAGGATCCATGCAACATGGGAGAATCCCAACACAAACTTGCGATAGAAATTGGTAAGGCCTAAGAAGCTTCGAACCTCAATGAGCGTGGTTGGGGATGGCTAGTCACGAATGACCTGAATCTTGGTTGGATCCACATGCATGCCATGCTCATCAACAATGTAGCCTAGGTACTAGACCTTGTCCATGTCAAAGGAGCATTTTTCCAAGTTGGCATATAACTTGTGTTGTTGTAGAGTGTGCAGAACCTGCTCAATATGATGCAAGTGTTCTTCCCAAGTCTTATTGTATATGAGGATTTCATCTAGATTCACCACTACAAAATAATTGGTGAAAGGATGCAAGATATCATCCATCATCCTCATGAAATGTTTTGGGGAATTTGTCGAACCAAAGGGCATGACCATCCATTCAAAAAGACCTTATTTTGACTTGAAGGAAGTCTTCCATACATTTGTCTGCTCTATTCAGACCTGATGGTAGTCAGAATGCAGATCAATCTTATTAAATTATTTGGCCCCTTGAGATGATTAAGGAGATCATCGATTCGGGTAATCAGGTATCGGTTCTTGACTGTGATTTTATTTAGGGCCCGATAATCGATGCAGAGTCGTCAGGTCCTGTCTTTCTTCTGCAAAATCATGATTGGTCTTCCACAAGGTGATGAGTTGGGTTGGATGTGCCCCTTTTGGAGAATTTCTTGGATCTAACGCTTGATCTCCTCATTTTCTAACATATATTAGCGATAAAATGGTTCATTGGGCAGCGGTGTGTCGGGGGTCAGATAGATGGAATTCTTGACTTGAAAATTCATAGGTACCCCAGTAGGTGAGGAGAAGATGTCTTTGTATTCTTCCACGACCTTATCCACTTGCTTCTTATTTTTGGAGAGGTCATCCGTGGAGGCCATGGATGTGGCTACAATTTTTCGCTCACTCTCAGAGAGAATCACGAAGAAGACAAACTTCCCAGTCTATGAGATGACTTTCTTGCATTTATTGGCAGATATCAAGTAAATGGTACTAGGTGGGACTACCTCAGGTATCCTGTATAATTTTCTGTCCAAATTAATAATAACACTATGAGTCTTATACTCATACACAACATGATGTTTCCATAAATAAGGTTGGCCCAAAAGAACATCACAAACTTCAAGGGAATCAACATCACACAATACCTCATCTTTGAAGGGCTTGATGCTGTAGGACAAGCAAAATTTTTGGTTGATGCAAAGATCACTTCCTTGGTGGAGCCATCCGATGGTGTAGGGTTGCGGGTGTGGTGTTGTCGGAAGGGCCAACCTCTTGATGAACTCCACTAAGATGAGGTTCTTCTTCCTACCGATATCAATGATAAAGTGCAACGGGGTGCCTTTCACCCACATATGTGAATGAAATAAGCGCTCGCCTTCCTATGTCTCATCAGGTTCATTAGGCTGTATCTTGGTGGTAGCAACAGTGGCACTAGGTTTTGCATTAATGATCTCTCTCCCATTTTCTAGTTTTGATTCAAAGTCGGAACTCGCATCTGATTCATAGGATTTCACCTCAGCCACTAATGACTACTTTGAGTGACAATCAACAATGTTATGCCAGGGGATCTTATGGAAGTTGCACCACTGATTGTTATCTTTCTTCATCTTTCCATTGTCCTTATTTGTTTGCGGCTTAGACTGGTTGTCCTGAGGTTGTCCATCTTTTATCTACCCTTTCTTCTGCAGGTTGGGGCTAACCTTGCCCTGCTTCTACTGTGAGGGGTTCCCAGACCCAAAATATCGCGTCTTTTCTTTAAGCTTCTGCTCGATTTTGACGACATATCGATAAGCCACACCCAAGGACGAGATTCTAGAAAATCCATTTCTTCCTGGATGTACCTATGAAGACCACCATATGTCGCTCAAATATTTGATACCCAACTAATTGGTGCACAAGGTATGAAAGATATTTGTGAACTTTGGCATTGCTTGGTCCCTTTCCTACCGCAGTGTGGTCCATTTTGTATATAGGTCATCATAACTACCAACAGGGTAGCATTGTTCCTTAATAACATCCTTGAAGGACTCCCAAGTGAGTGCGACTATAAATAATGAGGGTTCCTCTATTTCCTTTTTCTCAAAGAAAGTCTCCCACCAATATTTGACATGGGGGACGACTTTGAGAAGCGCAAAAGTAATATTTTCTTTGAAAATTTATGGACAAAAAATTACCCTTCTAGAAGATTCAACCATTTTTCTACAACATTTGTGTCTATCTGACCCTCAAATATAGGAATATAAAATTTTATATGTACCTTTAAGGGTGAGGCACCTCCACTCGAGGAAGATGCATTGCATGTTGGTATTCGTCGAAGGATTCACACAAAATTATCCATCATCTCGTTCCTCTATTGCGCGAGGGCTTCCTTGAGAAACAATTTGAAAGGATCTCCTATCCTGTCATCTTTATTTTCTCCCTCCATGGAAGGTCACTTGGGCATGCGGGATCTCTTGTCCTCAAGAGAAGCAAGCTCGAGACCCAACTCTTTGTACCCTAACCTCGTCAGGGACATGCACTAAGAACGAAAAGGAACAGACTACTCTGATACCACTGATCCATATTTTATGAGAATAACAAAATGAACACAGATTATTATGATTATTAACATAGAGACACAATGAACAATAATTGATATACAGTAAAACTGAATTTTATTGAATAAATATATATGTTGAACCTGTAAAATGTAGACTGAAAACAAGCTTGCTAGAATGGTGGCGGGTTATCTCTGAGAAAATATGTGACGATTGCACTCCTTCATGAGAAGATGAGTACACTGAGGATCTGAAATCCTTTTTACAATAAACATGAATTCCAAAACCCTAGACATCTAAAAACCTAACCCTAGGAGATGAAGCGCCAAGATTCATGTGGGCCCTGTTGGGGTAAGTTGCTACATCAACTTCTTGAGGTCATAAATGTTTCATACGAACTTCATTTTAGGTGCATGAACTATACATTATGGCATCAAAATCTGAATTTGTCTACATTTTCAATGTGGCGAGCCCTAAAAACGTTGTTTAGGGCCTCAAAATGGCCTTGGAAGTTCAGGACCTGAAAACTAGGAAAGAAATGCCAAACTGAAAAAACTTCCAAGATGAGCCAATTGGAATAGGTGGGTGGCCATCGATATCCACCTGGATCATTAGTTTCCAACTAGTATATGCATTTGGGTGATCGAATGTGTCGTCGTAGGGTTGCGCTAGAACCGATCTGACATCAACGTTCGAGGCATCGATGTGGACGTAAAACCTTCTCGACCAGTTAGGAAATTTTAATATAGGGGATTCAACTAGTTTTTTCTTTAGGACTTCGAATGATTCCTGGTAATCTCTACTCCATATGAGCTTGACTTCTTTTTTGAGCATGTCATCCATTGGGAATGTGATATCTGAATAATGTAGTATATTTGTTTTGTAATATCTTGTGTGTCCCAAGAAGATTTTAATTTGTTTCTGACTTACGGGTGGCTTCAATTCGAGGACGATTTTGATATTTTCCATGTTGACTTGTACTCCATGTTTGCATACCACATGTCCTAACATAATTTCAATTGGTGTGGCAATAATGCACTTCTTAATCTTAAGGGCTAGTTGGATTTCTATGCATCGTTCAAGCATCAGTCAAAGCCGTTGCATATGGTTTTTAAATAAGTTGTATATTGTCCAGTCATCAAAGTAAACAACCATTGTTATATATATATATATATATATATATATATATATATATATATATATATATATATATATATATATATATATATATATATATATATATATATATATATATATATATATATATATATATATATATATATATATTATTGGAATGCTTTGACTACTATTCTCGAGAAAAATGTTGGGTCATTCTTCAATCCAAATGGCATGACTCTATAGGAAAAAGACCGAAATTCCGAAATGAATGTTGTCTTTGGTTTGGTTATTGATACTTGATTATAACCAAAGAACCCATATGTAAATGAATAACATTTGTGGCTCGTGTCTTCATCAATTATTTTGTCGGCGAATGGGGTGGGGAATGGATCGATTACTGTCAATTTATTAAGCCCTCGAAAATCGACAAAAAATCGTATTTTCTTAGGGTCGTGATTTTTAGGTTGCACTACCATAGGGATTTCCCATTTTGTTTGTCGATTGGGTATATGATGCCTGCTTCTAGCATTCCTTTGATTTATTTTTGGAAAATGGGATTATATTTGTGGGATAAATTGTATGGACATTTTTTAATCCGTTTTTCCCCTGGGATGAGTTTGATCTTCATTTCTCCCATTTTTGCTACAAGTCCTTTTAAATTTTTGTAGTCCCGGGAAAATACATCTTGATATTCTTTTAGCAGATCTACTATATCGACTGTTTGTTTTTTCGACTAATAGTCGCCTACTCGTACCATTTTCATTTGATCATCCTTTGATATGTTGAATTATTTAGTCTTGATTTCATCATTCATCTAATCTGGTGGTTTTTCTTCATCAAGTTTTTGTTACCCCTCTTTGATTCTGGTAAAGCTTTTTGAAAATTTGGGTTGTTCGCGATCTTCCTTTTCTCCCTTAGATATATTTAGTACTGATTTTACATTGTTTTATAGCGACGGGTGATCCTTTTCCCATATAAATATCTGGCCTAGACAACTCATATTCTCCATTTTGATTCTTCAAGCTATTGTAATTCCCTTTTTTTCTATTGACACGAGGTTGCAAGTCGAAGTACATCCAAGATCAACCGTCATATTCCCTTTTTCTATTTGTGTAGCTGGAGTCAGTTTTTCAAAGAAACTTTTAATATGATTTGTTGCTTCTCGTAGATGTTCCTCTTTTATGGTGAATTTGAAGTATTCAATAAATTTTTCTCAGATGTCGGACCAATTTAACGTGTGGCCACACACTTCTTTGATATTGTACCATTTACTTTTTATTTCATATAACATGCTTGGAAACATATGGGGCCATACACGTTCATCTATGTATCCAATTCTACACCATTCCTTATCACAATTGTGAATATGTTCAACAAGATCAGACCCGATTTTAGAAATTGGGATGTCAGTAGCTTTGGCTAGATTATTTTTCCTGAAGCGTTATATGAATTATGTTGATATGGTTGTCCACATTTGAAGTATGGGGGAATGTATTTACCACCATCTTGCATCCTGGCCTATGAAGGTTTCTACTAGGCTTTGAGTTCTTCCTTGATTTCCAATAGATTTTGAAACTTCTTCGACATGTGGTGAAGGTGCATTCCGTTCATGATATTGTAAAGGCTTGATTGTTCTGTTGTCGGTCGGAATGAGGGTGGGATTCTATCAATGTTTCTTTTTATAGAGTATATGTATTTCTTGGATTGAAAATCATGTCCTTGGATGTTTTATGGGAATAACCTCAATGGACCAACAATTGTTTTCATGTGCTTCATAGTTTTCTAATTTCTAGTTATACAATGACGAATCTGAATTATGCCTGACCGACATAGGATATTCTCTCAAAATTTCTCCTTGTGCATTCAGTTCAACATAATATTTTTTCTCATTGACTATTTGATAAATGCACTGGGCTTCTTGATCCTCATCCCATGATTTTGTCCATAGTTTTCCTTCTTTTGGGTCCAGAGGGATGATTACTTTTCTTCCTCTTCCTTTTAATTTGATTCTATCTCTTTCAAGAGAGATATTCTCTTTAATTTTTTGACCCCATGGCTGACAAAAAAGTGTTGCGTATGTTGGCATCCCCTAAACTAAGTCGATTATTTCAAAGTTGACTTGAGTCGGCATACCCATAATTTGAGTTTCAACATTTCTAAGTATATTGATGGGTTCTATCAGTCTTTGGTCTGTCATCTTGAGGTAATTCAAATTGGGTGCTAATGTGGATCGACCCATTATTATCCATGTTTCTTGAGGTAATATATTGACTTGAGATATGAAATCAACAACTACTTGTTTGATTAGTATTTCATTGATTTCCATATCAACTCGTGGGTCATCATATTTTTGTTGAAGAGAGAGTTGCCTAACATCCTTGGAAGGTCTTTTTCCTTCTTTATATTCTCTTAATATATTGAGAAAATCTAGCAATCGACTGATTGACTGATTTTTCTTTAACAACTGTAGGAATTATTGTATAGTATCTTTGTTTTGCTGGTCTTGGCTAGAATTATTGAATAATCTAATGGCTTCCCTCATAATTTGTTCTTCTTTGTCCAGATTTGGGAAGAGGCCAACCTTCCCTCTCAGTTGGTCTTGTGAAGTGGTATTGATAATATCTCTCCCAGCGCCAGATATTGTGATGATATTTAAGTTTTTCGAATTGAGTACTTATTCTTTTAATATTGCATGTAGAAGATTGGCATTTTTCCTAGTCATAATCTTATTGAGTACTATTGGGAAATATTCTAATGAATGATCGTCGACACCACATATATTACAAAATTTCAAGTTGATCTAATCTTTTATTGGACATTCTGGGATAATATGGTCATCCTTCCAACAATTTTAACAGTAGGGTCATCCCTGACCCCGACCACGACCTTTGAATCAACCTCAGTCATTGCATGCTTGTCCTTGACCATAGTAATCATTTCTTCGACTCTAATTATTATTTTCGTCAGTAGATTATGCATGATACATTGTTTGTAGATTGGCCCAATTTTGTGCATTTAAATAGCATTCTGATGTTATGTGACTATGAGTTTCATAGATATGACACCACTTAGTGTTATTTAATTTGTGTGGACAATCCTGCACAACATGGTCGGTTAACGCTTTGCATATATTACAATATGATTGAGCTTGTACTCTGTGAGCATCTTCCATTACTGGCGGATGATCAGTGAGGCTACAAGTATCTTTTGTATGTCCTTCTTCACAACATGTAGTACACCATAATTCATTTCTTCTTATAGATAGATATTTTATGGTTTGTTGTAAATGCTCTATTTTTTCTTCTATTATTTTGGTCAATGGCGAGGTCAATCGACCGTCGTCGTCCAAATCAACACGATGTGCTTTCTGTAATGCAATTTCACAGGTAGTTATTTCATACAACCGTAATGGTGAATGGATTATTTGTAGAAGGCATGCTATGTACCATTGGACCAAAAAACTTTGATCAATCATATTCAGTATTTGGCTCAAAATATCATTGAATATTTTGTCATATACTCGAACCGACTTGCCTGGTATTTTTTTTATTTCTTTCAATTTGTGCGCATCCAAGTGTGTGACATCTTCGACTTTAAAGAATGTTAGGAAACTATTTTTTATTTCTAATTTTGAGCGCGTCTGATTTTCTGTGAAATTCATAAACCATGTTAAAGCGTGATGTTGAAGGGAAGCACCAAATTGTGTAATTTGCTTATATTCATATGTAATGTCCGCAACATCCTAGAATTTCTCACACAAACCAATGTATTTTTGGGTCCTCATCTCCTTAATGGGGATATGGTTAAATCCCATTTTATTTTTTTAGGGGTAATCACTTTTTGTGGTGTTTGGGTTACAACACTTTTCGACTAAGTCGTCGAGTCTTCAATCATGTTTTCTTGTGTTGCCTCTTCTCTCGGTCGGTTTTCTATCAGATGGTATTTGAGAAATAATTGCTTCTTATTAACTAGGGAAATTATTTCTTCAATTTGATAAATTTGGTCTTTGTACTTGACTAAGCGTCGCTCCAATGGTCGTTTTGGTTCACAAATATGATTAATTAAATTAATTTCTTCTCTTGATATTGTATTTGGAAAGGGGGCTTAGTCATTGAGATCCTTTATTTGGATGATCATGTTGTCAGTTTCATTTCTTCCCAGCTCAACAATGAGCGTATCTCATAGGTTTCCATGCTTGTCAGTTCTATACCATAATCTTATGGAATGGTCGTCGATCTAAAGTCCTTGCTGGAGAAAATATTTATTCATGGGATAGTTTCTGGAGCAAGGGAAGAGCATATTGTTGGACCTAACTCTTCGTAATCCATTCTTTCAGGTTGGTATTCTGGTTGATAGGAATTCATTCTAGCCTCTATCAACTGTGCATCACTTCTTCTATTGGGAATCGTCACAACTGTTGTTATTTCCAATTATGGTCGATTTATTTCTGACTCAAACTGTTCACGTGCTCTATCGGGATGACCCTCCCCGGTCATTTTTCTATTCAACATATGACTATACCATGTGTTACAAATATCTTCTCTTTTATTTTTCCTTGTATCCCGTTCCAATTTATGGATGTAAATGGCTTGCTTACGTTGTTGTTTTCCTCTTGACGACATTTATACTTCAGTGATCACAATTCTTGGTACACTTTTATTGCGACATCTCATAACTTCGACAAACCCCCCATTACTGACCCAACTTACTCAAATTCGGTGGTGTTTTCCATGTTCATTTTCTTAGGAAGTAGTCCCAGGATTGTCTTGTGTCCTTGCACCTTGCGTTGAGAAATCCTTCCCACTCTTCATGTTTTTATTTAAAGTTGTTATTTGGTAGCAGTGTACCAAGTTGTGGTCAGTATTCAACAATGTCACTGACTCCCTTGTCAAGGAGGAATTTTTGAAGTAGTGTCAAAACAATACACAAGAATCCTTTGTGCAAGTCGGTGTAAATTTTTTCTTATATTTTATTGAGAGATGGCTGATATTCAATGGCTTGTTCTGATATAAAATATTCAACAATTCTCTCGAACCAGTTGTGCATATTCATTCGTCCTTCGTTCGTGAGATATAGGCCTAATTTTTCGTCGACTGTTAGATTATGCATTACCCGTTTTGTTGATATACTCAAACAAGGACTCTGGGATGGCTTCCATAAATATTTTGTGAGTATCCAAGAAGAATCATGATCATGCTTCTGCTAATGAAAGGTTGTTTCGTCGTACATAATTCTTGATTTAATTCTCAATTTTGCGCTCCCACCATTCACATATGTCTTGTAGAGTTAGCATTTATGTAAAATTCTGCACGTCCAGGTCCATAACTACTGGAAAAAGAACCAATTTTGTAATCTAGGGGAAAGTAAGAGAGATTTACCAGTAGTTACTTTACATAGGAAAACATAGAATATATACACATAGACATAGATGAAGTCATACACAAGTAGTGGAATCCAAAATAAAAACACTTTATTATAAGATATATCAATATAGCACAATAGGTTACATTGTCTCTCATAGACCTTGTCTATTTATACTTCTATATCTAGTTAGCAGGTAGTTGTAACTAAATAAATATTTGGGTCGGTCAGTTAATAGATACATCGAATGACTTATACTTCCTACTTCGACAGTCGACCATCGGGTGTAGTTGACAGAGTCGACTGTCCCCTACAACAATGATGATTTTACATCAAGTGAATACCTTCATAATAGATCCAATTACATCTTTGAGGAGGGTAAACATTTTCCTAGAGAGTATGATATTCCTCTTAGTATTGAAATTAGCAATGAATGTCATGATATGCCTAGGAATGAAGATCATGTTTTAATTCATTCAAGTGCAACAATTTCAAGTGGTTAGCATTAGCTTGTTGGGTTTCACAATTTTGAGTATGATTATAGAAAGGATGATATTCCTCCTAGTTATTATGATATTATATCTATCATGGATGATGATATTCCCATAAACAAAATGGAGACAATTCGAAGAAGCACTACATATACAACCATGACTAGGAACAAGACTAGAACTTTTTTTATCAATCAAAACCATTCCAGTTATAGAAGGTCTAGCAAATAATTTCTCATGAGCTCAAGTTCTATCAGTGATTTGATTTCAAGGGAACACTACGATTTTTTTAAAAGGTATAGACTACAAGTATGCCTTGGAGAAAAGTAAGGAATACATTTCAATGAATAAAAGCATGTAGAATTGATATTTAGTAAGATGTGTGGTATCTACAAAGATAGGGTATGATTATCACATTGGAAATATTTTACTTTTCGAAATGAAATTCAAAACAATTGAATCAATTGGTAGTCCTCATTTATCGAGAAACCAAAAATGACTAGAAAAATATTTTATGTTTTATTCAAAATCACAACATGGATGAGGCAATGGACATTAGAAAACATTTTAATGACATGGATGTGTGACTTCTTTTCCAATTATGAAGAGTGTATGCTAGATAGAGACATGGTATACATTATAGATAATTTTGCAAGGTGGGTAATATACAACTTATACAAATAATATGGTGAACGTGCCGAAGGAAATGCTAATCTCATTACATATGCATATTTTCCAAGAAAATCGAAAAAAAAAAAAAAAAAAAAAAAAAAAAAAAAAAAAAATTGTCTATATTTCAAAGAAATCAAGGATGGGGGGTTTGCATTACATGTGATTATCTTAAAACAAGAGGATAAATTAAAAAGGGTACAAAGAGGTATAAAATTTGTTATGGTGCTCTAGATAAATATCTAGGGTTGATAATTCATGGCATCGATCAAAGAAAAAACATGTTTGCCACATTTTGTTTGTACACTGAAGAATTTCATTAGGGGAATTTTGAAGTCAAAATATAACCTCAAAACAAAAATGTACTATCAAAATCAACTTTAAATAACCAATAGGATTCAATATGATGATTTCAACCATAAGGGTAAATATTTTTCCAGGGAAAGGAATAAAACTAATTTTTTTAATTGTATTTTTTACTTATCTCCTTAGGTTTACTCATATTTCAAGTGTAGACATTCATTGAATGTAGAAAATGAGTGCCTACACTTGAAATTCAAGTACAAACCTATAAGGACATAAGTCAATAATACAATTAAGAAAAACACTTTTCTTCCTCTGCCTTGAAAAATATTTACTCTTATGGTTAACAACATTATCTTGAATCTTTTTGGATCTTTTAAAGTTGATTTTGATAGTACATTTTTGTTTAAAAGAACCAATATGATTCAAGATAATCATCTCGACCATAAGGGTACATAATGTTTTAGGGAAAGGAAGAAAATTACTTTTTTAAATCGTATTTTCAACTTATCTCCTTACAATTTTACTCAAATTTCAAGTGTAGTCACTCGTTGGATGCACAATTAAATTCTACATCCAACAAGTTCCAACACTTGAAATTTGAGTAAAAATATAAGGAGACAAGTCGAAAATACAATAAAAAAATAGTTTTCTTTCTTTCCCTTTGAAAATTCATAACCCTCATTTTATTATTTTCTTTAAGAGGCTCATTTTAGACCTCAAATTTCCCCTCATGAAAGGAGAATAATTTTATTCAGTTTTACTAAGTTAGTTGTATGGTTTTTAATGGTTTCAATTCTACATAAAAAATATTGATGGAAAAACACTTCTATGGACCAAGCATTACTCCATTAGTGAAAAATGGGGGCCTTTATTAGGTTTACCATTTCTAAATTCCATCCTTGGTCATCAAATGTATGCATCAAAGTTATTGTAATTAGTTGTTGGAATTCACAATACACAAAGAAATAATAAATATGTAAATTATTTTGAATGCTTGGAATAAATAAATAAAGTCTATTAAAGATACATATGAATACATTAATGTCAGTAATTCTATTTGGTGGGAGTCTTTTTTAATGATAAAAATGGCATTTCTTCCCAATGTTTGTAATTTTTTAGCCAAGTTAACATTGATGAAATTTTATCTTGTAGCTAGGGATAATAGAAATAATGAGATTTTCATACTAAACATATCCATGAAATTATAATAGGGCTCACCTAAGAACAAACCCTTAGTTTTTTACTATCCTTCTTCAAAAAATGAGTCCATGTGTCTAATAATACTTCTTGATATGCTTCATATGAAAGTTCCTTTATCTTGTCAAATTTAAGCAATTTCCACCATATGGAAATTCCTTTGGTAAAGTGTCCTTAGAGACAAAAATTTTCATCAACCATATGTGATGGCTAAGGGCCAAAATCATCTTCACTTTCAATGGAACTGAGTATAAATAACTCAATTTTTATAACTGAAAAAAGTAGTTTCTAAAAACTAATATGGACAACTAACTAGATAATCACATGAGCGTGATTGATGTCCATTTACAAATAATATTTTATTCTAAAAACCTATAAAATTATTATATATAACTTGAACTTTAGGGTTACTATTGCTAACAATATTCAGTTAAATTCGAGGATACAAAACATTTCCAACTTGCTGGCCATAATGAGTTCATCTCATTTATGTATTCTTTAATACTAGGACCATTAGTTTTTTCTATAAATTACATATTCCTTGCTAGAACTTGAAAATAGAACTAGGGTTTGTAGAAATAACTTACTTTTCAATGAAGGTCCTTTATGTGGAAAGGGTTTTGAAGAAACACATTTGAAATGATTATAACTCCCTCAATATTGATCAGAATCTCTATTATGACCATAATTATCAAAAGTCATATCCACTACGTATCTACTAGCATTAGTTTGGAAAAAATAAAAGTCTTTGTCAAAGCATATTCACTCTACAATGCACATGGTCGTCACATAAAAAACCCTAAGTGAAATCATTTTAAATTAATGATATCTTCACTTCCCTCTCTCTCATTGGAACATTTTTTTAACTAGGGTATTTTTGAGATAATCTTAGATATGCAATTGTGTTCTTCAAAATATTCATAGAAAGCTACATGAATGGATTTGAGTGTCATGACCCTTTTTTCTCCCTAAAAAATCCATTAAAAAAACCTTCCACTGAAGGTAGGTAACACAATTAATTAATCTATATGGAAGGAATCACTCCACAATCCATGCTTTCTATAATACAATACTCTTGACACATCCAATACAATGACACTCATGTGTGTATATATACTTTTTCATGAGTATATCTTGGGGTCTATGTCAAATACCCCTCATTATAGAATATTTTCATTAACTACTTAGTGGTCCTATTTATTACCCACTAGTTGTTAGAAAAATAGGACTGCGGAGCAATAAAATAAAACAAATGCAGAAACAAAACACAGAAGACACACAATACAAGAGAGACACGGATTTACGTGGTTCACCCAGTGTGGGCTACATCCACCAGGGAAGTTTCCAGGTCCTTCCTTTATTATTATCCAACAAATGAAGGGATACAACCTACAACAAAACCCATTGTAACTTCCTCTTCTTTCTCTCATAGTCTCCTCTCTCAGAATACAATATTCACCATCATCCATAGCCGCAATACATTTCCCTCATAAAAGAGGGTTTCCTTCTAGGGAAAAAAACCCTAACATAATCTCTACCGTTAGATCTGCGACCTTATAATGAACGATCCAGATTTACAATGAAATTACAATATACTTTTACAAGGCAATTTTTGCTTCGAGGGCTTCGCCCCCAAACCCCCGCTGGGGCCCCTCTTGCCCCCAGACCCCCCAATTGGGGGGATAGCCCCCATGGACCCGGCAGAGGGGGTACCCCCCCTCTGCACTCCCCATCGTGGAAGAGTGTACATACTTCTGGGGTGTAAATACTTCATGGGGTATAAACACGACTGAAAGCAAGGACCTCTGAATTAGGAAGATAATCAGGCTCCACAACCAACAAAGTGGACCTATTCAATGACTATGGACACATTACATTTTTTATGCCCCTTCTATACCTTCGTAGGTACTCCATATTATCCTTATACTCTCATCTCTTGTGATTGTAGTGGGGGGAAAGTGCGATGATTGAAGCCAAGTAAAAATTGCTACAATGTCTTGTAGACAACCAAGACTTGGTTTTTAAACTCCATGTGATAATCCATGGAGATAGAGACGATTTTGTACACCTTGGATACTTTGTGGCAGGGAATGTGAAAAAGTATGATGGTTGGCCTACATATTACAAATCCTCCACCATGGAAGGACAATGCCATGTAAATCGTTTGCACATATTATGATAGACTTCTATCTAGTGGCCACATATTATGATATAATTCTATCTAATGGATTTTTATGGAACAAGTTGTAGGTTGGGAAAAGACCAACCCAACCAAGGAAACAAGTGCTATAAATATGGGAATCCTACACCCAATTTCACCTCAATGTAGGTCTCACACTTCAAGGGTGACAAGGTCACTCTAGAGAGGCAATCCTGGTGACCCTAGGGGGATTGAGACGAAGATAAAAGGAAGAAGAAAAGGAGCCCCTATAGGTCAAGTCTAAATGGAAGGAAGGGTAGGGAAATATGCCTTGTAAGTCAAGTAAATGCTACCCCACAAGTATAGTGTTTCGTTGGATGATGGTACATGCCTGAGACACAAGAAAACATAGCTTGCAACAATATATGTTAGTTGGATCAACAAGTTAAGCTTGTTGTCCCTAATTTTCAGTAGTAAATAACAATATATATCAATGAATAAATTATACTAGAATCTTCTCAATAAGTGCTATATATCAAGTAGGAAATGCAAGAGAAAGACTATCTAAACTCAAGATAAAAAGCCCAAGTTCTAGCACAAAAGATAAGGTTGTTGTAAAACGTTGTATGCAGAAAATTATATCATCCTTATGGATGTAACATTAAATGTATTATAGAGGGAAAATCATCCACTAGAAATCCCTCAAACTTTTCCAAAAAGTGTGCTAGGACTAGGAGAATATGTATGCAAGTTTTGAGCCAAAACTAATGGTTGATAAGAGAGTTTTTCAAGCAAGTATGTTAGGGTTTCTGCAGCCCTAATGGTTGAATATGAAAATTTATAACAAAAGAAATAAGTATCCCTTGGATGAGGATTCCCTAATGGATGTCAGGTGCCCAAGGCACAAGGAAAACAATCCACCTTTGCAAGAAGTAAAAAGACCAAAATTCGCGTTTCCCAATACAATAATTTATATCTCCAATGCAATAAAAATATGACTAGTGCCTTTACTATTGGATTAATGGAGTCTCAAGGAGCTTGGAAAAACTAACTCCTTGGGGGTGTAATCCCTTTTACTTCCCAATGCAAGTTTCTCTAATCTAGGGTTTAGGCTAAGAGGGTGTATGCCATTATACTTCTCTTAGCAAACCCTTGTCAATCAGATGAAGCAATAAAACGAAGAAAAATGGTGAAGATAACTTCCCACCTAGCTCTTAGCACAACAATACTTGAATTGAATAAAATAATAGAAAGAGAGTAAAAACCATACCAAAATCAAGAGAGATGCTAAGATAATCCACCACAAGAGCTAGAAAATAACCTTCCAAGGCTAGCACATCACTTCTTCCATTAACCATTCAAAATTTCAGCCATACACAACTGCACAAGAGATAAATAGCTAAGGGGGCCAAAATTTCAGACCAATACCTCTTGTGAGAGGAAATTTATGATTTAATTTGACATCTTATGATCTCTATTTATACAAAAATTAGCCAGCATGGCTTGTCCACAAAATAAGGAGTAAAACAAAAGATTAGGGGTCAACAACTCTAATCTTTCCCCCTTAACACAATAATATTAAACAATTCACTTAAGATTTCATCTTTTGCACAAATTAAACCCTAATTAAGGATGGCATCACCCCTTTAGGGGATGTTTTTCCACTTTGAAGAAGTCGTTGGAGCTGGAGAAATATGGAAGGGCCTCCCAAGACCATGTGTCGAGCATCTAGAGGATCCTTTCTTGGCGAAAACCCTCTTCTCATCAAAACGTCCAAGTGTAAGTGAGTGGCACCTCAACACCAAATCCAAACCCCCACTACCATGACGTCATGCGAGAAAATGGGACATTTTACCCTTCTTGGGAAAATCATTTAGCATGCAATGGGTGGGCTAAGTCATCTAAGTCATCATAAAGGTCGTCCAATTCATCTCTCTCTCATCTGGCATGCAGGCCCCTGACATCCCATCTATGGGCTTGTAGCGCCATGGAATCCCAAGCTAGGCTTGTTTTCCCAAAAATGTCCACCAGCTAGGTTTTGTAGAGACAAATGAACACACCCTCCAAGGATCTCAAGTCATAACATCATGATAAGTGGATCCAATCAATAAATCAAGCCATCTAAGCATGTGCATCAAATATTACCATATCAAACAATTAACAACTCAAAGATACTATGCGAATTGTCAAGCTTAAGTATGGGAGGGTTGATGAGGTGTCCTATTGGGTACATCTTTCCCTAGGTCAAGGAGAGACTCCAAGAGGTCCCTCTCTAAGAAATGTAAGGTGTATGAGGTGGATGGGGTCAAGAATCAATGGGCATAGGGGTCATAGTGTCTCATTCATGGGTGTCTTTGTAGAGGGTGTGTGGTACCTTCGTCCGCAATGCACTTTTTCCAAGCCCATTATTTGCCTTTTATCTTTCTTTCTTTATATTTTATTTAGCACAAGGAGAAGTTGAAGGTCACTTCCCTGGTGTGGTGACTAGATGGTAGAAATGTAACCCACAAATGCCTAATGAAAATGAGAAGGTTGGCTTGTGATGAGACCCCCTTTCTCTCAGCCATGCAACTAAGAGTCATTTCCCTGGTTTGGTGACCAGATAATGACAATGTCATACCACTAGATGTGTTGATATTATGGTAGCTACGAGAGGTATTTACCTCCATGTGTAAACCTAACGAGAATAGGATATTCCGGGAAGCAAGAAGAAACCCTAATGAGTTGGCTAATAAATCTAGAAGACTTGTCGGCTCAAGAAGATAACTTGTATTAGGTTGTTAGCCTCCAAGAAAAGAAGTCGGCTAGAAGAAATAATATATACTGAAAAGACAGATACCCAGAATGAGAAGTCGGCCCAGGCATTTATCCAGAATTATTATAAATACAGGAGGTCAGTCTTCATTCTAGCAGGCAGTCTTAGAATTGCAGAACAACACTTGTGCACATTGTAGTGCCCAGTTTTGTGCGCAGGTTTGGAGGAGAGATGTCATTGCAGCTACTGCAGCTAACAGATCATGTTTGGCTTGGAATATCTCTTGGTTAGGTTTTGGACCATATGATCAACTCTTGTTGGTGCACTATCCTTGGGGAAAGGTGCGATACCCTTTGTTTGGCTATCTAGCCTAGGTTTTTCTTCCAAAGTGATTCTCTGTCAAGGTTAAGGTGCTCGGAGGGTGGCTTTGGCCCATGGTTGGGTGACAATAATGATATTTTCAATGGTAAAATGAGCACATCCATTATATTCTAACAGGTTATGGGCCCACACCTCCTTCATTCAGTCTAACCGCTGGAAGGAAACATAGCCAGAAGGATATTAAGCTCATTGAAGAACTATCTCTAGGGTTTCTAGTAGGAGCAGTCACCAAAGAACTACCGCTAGGGTTACTAGTAGGTGCAGTTGCAGAAACCCTAATCCTCTTGTTGAGAAACCTTAAGTGAAGGAATTGACCCAATTTCTGAATAGATCAGTGCACCCCATCCTAGCGCATCTCCTGGTACTCTCAGCAAGCCAAGACGCCAAGTTTTAGTTTTTGGTCAGATATAGGGTTGACCAAGTCAAAGCATCCATGACTTACCTTATGAAGTCAAAAAACAAGTTATATGGGGCTTCTAAATTCAGAGCATGGAAGACAAGGATTGACCTCATCCTTGCCAAGAAGAAAGTGTTGGATATCGTGAAAAGAAAGATCGTGAAACCAGAGTTTGAAGAAGGAAAAGAGAAGTAATCGCAGAACGTTGCAGTTATGGAGAAGTTCAAAGACGGTGACATCAATGCTATGAGTATCATAGTGGAATCTATGAAAGAACACTTGATACCCTACATTTCCCATCTTGACTCATCGAAGAATATGTACAATGCCCTAACAAACCTTTTCTTAGTCAGAAACATTGGACAAATAATGAGTCTGAAGAATGAGCTCCGTGACATGAAGATGAATGATGATGACAACACAACATCATACTTTATGAGAATCTCGCAGTTAAGAGATCAACTACAAGCTATTGAAGAAATCATTTCAGAGAAGGAATTGGTAAACATAGTACTCAATGGTCTTCCCAAGACGTGGGATGCATTTGTCGCAAGCATGAACACAAGGAAGGAGTATCCTACATTTGAATAACTTTGGACTTGTCATGCTCAAGAAGAATCTAGGATCAGTGCAAAAGAGAAACACCAAAAGAAGTATGATGATCAAGCCTTCACAGTAAGATTCAATAACTTTAGGAACAAAAGGAAGTTTGGTTAAAAGAGGAAGACAAATCAAGAGAAAGATATTTCAGAAATACAATGCTTCAACTGTTGAAAGTATGGTCACTACAAGAATCATTGTCCCAAGCTAAAGAAAAGGAAGGAGAAACATGAAGCATCAGTTGCCGAAGAAAAGGAACCTACAAACAAGACTAAGCAGGATGAAAGAGACTTCTTCATCTGAAGGTAACAATACTCTTCTTATTTCTTGTACATATCTTGTTTGCATAGTCTTTGTACATATCTTGTATATCTATCTCTTAGAAGATAATATGTTCCAACAAGAACTATACTTATGGAAGAACAAAAAGATAAGGATTGCTATCATTATACAAGTCAGATAATACACATGAAAGGATGAAATACATCAAACAAATCATGTGGAAGCTATTACAAGATAAGCCAAAATCAGAATCAATCATGAAGAGACTTAGAAGAAGCAAAGACAGAAAGAAGTCAACAATCAAGAGAAAATTGGAGAAAAACTTATGACATTTTGCAGAAGACAATAAGATGGAATCGTGAACTCTGTTAGACGAAGGGAGCCGATTATATATTGTAGAAGACAATAAGGATGTAGACGGAAGCATGGAATCTATTAGACGGAGGGAGCCGATTATATGCACTCATACATGAAGCAAGCATTAGGAGGGAGCTCATCCTATGATCCATTGAAGATGATGAAGTATATATCCGTGGTAGAAGCCATGAAAGATAGTACGTGTTCAGTTCAACTGCAGAGCAAGACTTCTTCGATCCTTGGTTGTCCATCCACATCTATGATCCTATGATGAAAGAAAGAAATGGAATCTTTAGGGCATGGAATCTATAAGAAACTCCATGGACCCAAGAGCTAAAGAAAAACATTAGAAAGAACATGAAGATTCCAAGAAAGAAAGTGAAGCCAGAAAAACCAGTCAATAAGAATCACAAGATTACCATCTTGATATGAACTCACTAAAACAAATCAAGCAGAGGAACTAAAAGTTGTGATGAAGAACAATGTATATATTCAAGCATTGCAATATCCATAACTAGAGGTTCTCCCAGATGGGGGGAGAAGACTATGACGATTACTTGTTCCAGTAAACCAGACATACCTCTACATGAGTCTTTATATCATCCGAAATATCCATGGGTTGGAGTTATACATCATATGAATGCAAAGAATGTTCTCCAAAGCAATTGAACAAAGAGCATATGAAGATCAACCTCAAGACTTTGAGGCATACTAGAAAGAGACCCTTGTATGCAGATAGAAGAAAATAACTTGATGGAGAACCTCCAATGCACAACAGAAGTGTGGTGAAGATTTTCTATAACAAAGATATTGTATCAAGATGATTAATCAGAAGATCGGATCTCATGATGACAGAAGAAGTGCCACATGGATGTGTTCCAGTTTTCCAACAATGATATACTTTATTGATCAGAGATACATGAAGCCTTCAAAGAAGACCAATGTCCCAGACTGAAGTACATTTTGAAATCAAGCATTACATTATCCGTGATGAATTACAGAAAGGAGAAAGTGGTTCTCCAATACATATCTCCACAGATGAGCAGATAACCAAACATTTTGATAAAGCTTATGTTCAAGGTGAAAGAGTTTGCGTACTCAAGATGGAGCTTGTGGAGACGACTTCCTTATTGAAAAAGGAAGAGATGAATCCCAGGTTGGGAGGGAGCACTGATGTATTATTGATTGATGGAAAGTCATTTTTCAGTTCGAAAAATGGTTCAGGATGAGCAGATTCTTTCCAGTTCAGAAAGTGGATTGAGATTTCTGACGGATAGACATTTTCCAGTTCGGAAAATGGTCCAGATTGTTGATGTACCATAGACAATGACTTCCCATTGTGGTTAACATGGGGAGTGGCAGTCTCTCTTCTTGAGGGTTACTCAAGAATACTGGCCCACCTCGCTGGACAATGATTTCTCATTGTGGTTAACATGAGGAATGGTCTGTTTTGGAGGTTGGTGTAGGACAAACATTTCCTCTTGTGGTTAACATGGGAAATGGTTTGGATAGTCATTCCTTAGGGAGAATTCATTCTATCTAGGTTGCACTTTGTTTAGTGCCGGAGGAATGGCCCAGGGTGGGGAATGGTCTAGGTTCAACAATCAGGGACAGACATTCCTTAGGGAAGACTCATTCTCTCCAGGTTACACTTTGTTTAGTGTCAGAGGAATGGCCCGGGGTGGGGAATGGTTCAGGATTAGAAATCAGGACAGTTATTCTTCTTTGCTTGAGAAGAATAGTCTAGATAGCTCATCATTGATGTTTTACCTTCTGAGGGAATATGCTCTTCCAAGATCTCACAGATGTGAGTGGAAGAATGGCCCAGATGATTAAGTTTATATCATAACATTGTTTATGTGCAGGTTGATATCAGATGATTGTTATGAAGACCATATGTCTCTAGACAGTAGATGTATACTACTGTGGTGGATGTGTTCCATTGTTTGATCAAGTATCTGTGTGGTATTGGTGTGGTAGTGTACCACTGTATGGTAGTTGTGTACTACCGTGGATAGACATAGTTGTGTTCTATTGAATGATATTGTTCCGATTGCCTTGAATACTATCAACAGTGTTGAAAATAATTATCAGCCAGATGAATGATGAACAAAGATTTCCTAGACAGAGAATGGTTCAGAACATTTAATCTTCTAGATTAGAAGAATGGCTCTTGTATCACTTTGTAGAGTGAGTATCATGTCTAATTACTCAGATAGAGTATGGTTCTGAGAGATGATGTAACTGATGACACTGATAGTGCCCATGAAATAGTCATGAGACAGTCTATACAACTATATTGATGCTACTGGGTGAATGGTATGTTTGTGCTCAAGACCATTAGCTATAATACCTCCCTAGCTAGGAGAGAGTGTTGATATTATGGTAGCTGCAAGAGGTATTTACCTCCACATGTAAACCTGACGAGAATAGGATATTCCAAGAAGCAAGAAGAAACCCTAATGAGTTGGCTAATAACCCTAGAAGACTTGTCGGCTCAAGAAGAGAAATTGTATTAGGTTATTAGCGTCCAAGAGAAGAAGTTGGCCAGAATAAATAATATATATTGAACAGATAGATACCTAGAATGAGAATTTGGCCCAGGCAGTTAGCCAGAATTACTATAAATACAGGAGGCCAGTCTTCATTCTGGCAGGCAGTCTCAGAATTGCAGAGAAACACTTGTGTGCACTGCAGTGCCAAGTTTTGTGTGCATGTCAGGGATGATTTTAGGGGCTAAATTTCGCTCATGGGCTAATTTTCCATGTTTTTTCCAAAAACGAGATTCACTATTTTAAAAATGATTCACCCAAATTCTATAGGATAAAATTATTTTACCTTAAAAATCGCCAAAATTGTATAAAAAATATATAAAATAATTAGAAATTTGAATATTTTTACAAAAATATCGCCAAATATTTATAGTTGACATATGAAGGATTAGTAAGATTCGCCAAGGTTTATACATTTTAAAATAAATTTCCATCCTTAAAATCATCCCTGGTGCATGTTTGGAAGAGAGCTGCCATTGAAGTTGTTGCAGCTAGCAGATCATGTTTGGCTTGGACTATCTTTTGGTTAGGGTTTGGACTATCTGATCAGCTCTTGTTGGTGTGCTATCCTTGGGGAAAGGTGCGCTACCCTTTGTTTGGCTATCTAGCCTAGGGTTTGCTTCTAGAGTGATTCTCTGTCAAGGTTAAGGTGCTCGGAGGGTGGCTTCGGCCTATGGTTGGGTGACAATAGTGATATTGTCAATGGTAAAACAAGCACATCCATTATATTCTAACAAGATACCCATGTACATGATAGGTTGGCTCATGATGAGACCTCCTATCCTTCAATATACCTTTCAAGCATTTCTTTGTTATATTATGGGTCCCCTTTTATTTAAAGATAAGGGTTTTATTGCTTTCTTGGGTGATCCTTGGGTGAAGCATCTAGAAAGTTTATATATGGCTTTTATCTTTAACCTAACACCAACCCCTATGGGCCTTTAGCCCCTTCTTCACATAGAATGAGGGACAACCCTTTCTTGGGTCAATACACCCTAAAATACTAAAAGATAAGGAAATGGAGGGGAATAATGATGGAAAATGGTAAGTATGGTCAGGAATAGTACTATGGTTGATTAAGGGATTTCCTAGTAGCAAACCCATTCCCAAAGAGGACCACTTACTAGGGCACAATGTCAACCACCAAGGTGAAGCAGGGAAAAAGGCATAATGTCCAACCACATATCATGAAATCTAGAGCAATCTAAGATACAACATAATAAAATGGATTAGGTATTGAAATGATGCTCACCATAATACTAACTTGTACCTCATGGAGCAAGGCCCACTACTTTCCGAAAGCCATTTGGTGTGGTGGATTCCATCTATAAAATTGTGACCATATGTGGTGGTGAGTGGATTTTCCATCTGTGCAAAGTGTTCTATTGGTCATGTAGTCTCTCGACACTCCATATTTGCAACCTGAGGGCCTCGAGACTGTTGAGGAAAATATATGAATTGATCTTACTCAAGCATTTTTCAGACTTTACTTGGCTAAGGTAAAGTAGACATGAATATCACCCTATGTTTATAGCCAAGAAAATATATATCCTAACTCACAAGTTCTTAGGCGAGTATTTTATCAACCAAAAGCTTGCTGGAAATTCTTTTTTTATGTATTTTTCGGAACATATTAGTTGTTGAAATAAATGTAAGAACAGAAGTAAAGACACCAAGATGATTATTAAGATATATGAGACATAAAGCAATCTGTTATTTAATTCCAATTCACCAAAGAGTCATTGTCTTTACAAAACTTCACACATAAATCTTAGACCAAAGTCAAACTTAGAAATCCTCGATGGAACATACAAAAGGACCTCTAACAGAAAACCAAAACTGAACTCTAAAACTTGGATCAACTTGCCACAGATTGCTTCCCACTCGACTATGCACAATAGTCTTTATCAGTCATGAAAATTAATTCACAAACAGACAAGTCTACACAGACTATCAAAGATAGATCAACACCTCTGAAGAACAAGTGTCCGAATGATTTGATTCAACACCGAATATTTTTGTCTACACTAAGACACTGCTATCACAAAAGAGAATTAGGCTATGATGAATATATAAATGAATGAAAATTGAACTATCTCAACATCAACTCAAAGAGCAAACCTTAGCATGCTTTGTTCTTCTATCCTCCTCTTGTTTCTCCCCTTACTTCTGCTTTTAACAAATTAGGATTGGTTGAATTAGTTGAACCAACTTATTAGTTAAGCTAACTAAAGACTCAACTAACTTTAGTTAGTTAGGGGGGGGGTAATCATAATAGGGTCATAGATAAATAATAACTAGTAGGTGGGACCCCTTGTGACTCCCTCTAGTTCATAACAATCATAATCATCATAACATAATCCATTAGTTAAGCAAACACACCACCTTGTGCCTCCGGTCTACATATTTACTTTTGGCAATTTTAGCTCATGAAAATTGAAATTTTTTCAAAAATAATACTCATATATCCAAAATAAAACATGTTGTCCAAAATCCCTGATGTCCATTGTCATAAAAAAATAAACAACATAAAATTCAAAATCCATATTTTCCCATCTATGATGCAACCCTTCCTTGGTTGCTTCTTTCACCTCTTGACTTTCCTGAATTTTCCTTGGGCTGGGAAGAGCCTTTAGGATTTATCTCACTAATCACATGGGAACACTCATCCCTCAAATGCATTTGTGAAGACACGGATTTGTCAGAGTCATCAGAGAATGAGGAAGGGGCAGCAGTAGCTTTTCCTTTATCAAGTGCATGGTGGGCTTCAGTCTTCAATCTATTGATGGCATGGGAGGATTTCACTGGTGAGTGGTTAGGGGAAGCTTGGACAATGGGGTTCAAAGGTGGGGGAGCAGGCAAGGTTAATTTTGGCCAGCCACGGTGTTCAGAGACTGTCGGGTGAACAATCTTCTGCCACCCATCATTTTTCGGGACTTCAGGCTATAAAGAGACATGAGGAGCCACAGGGATGCCGGGGGCTTGAGGGGCTTGGAAAGGAGGCCTTTCAGGCCTCGGTTGGACTATTCCCTGCCCAATCCAATTAACGAATCTAGCATGAAATAATTGGCTAAGCTCTTCTGAATCAAAATCAAAATGTATAGAGAACCTAGGCCTTCTTGGGCCTCGGTTCCAGTTACCCCTACCTCTGTTTCCTCAGCCATGGATTCCCCGACTGAAAAATCTCATCCTGCATATGTTAACGATTAGAAAATAGTCTTTTAAATAACCATGCATGACACTCTTTAAAAATACGAAATAGATTTGGCTCAGAATGTATCAGGCTCATGCAATACAATCCATACAAATTGTCTTAATGTCAATCAATGAGCAGGGGTGGTGAATAATGTTCTAGGAAACGTGAGGGTTTTATAATGAGCGAAAATATGATATAATGAAAGGGGAGAAGAAATGGTCACTGCTCAATGAAAACAACAATCAATTGTAAACAACCAAATAAACCTTACTGTAATCCACTCAAGACACTGCCACTTCATTCACTTGAAACATAAATTCTCTTAGATGTAATCCATATCAGAACAAGGAGTGAACAAAATGAATATGGGATATGTGAGGGGGTTGTAATTAGTAGAAAATGAGATAATGAGGGGAAAAAAATGTTTACTGTTCATGAGATCAATCATAACATAATTTGCAGTAAGAAAACTATGCATCAACCAACAACCAAATGAATGAGTAATAATTCATGTGTATTTGCCTAATTTCACTACCCATTAATATCCAACACAGTGCCATTTCAAAACAGATGTATTTTACACAATTTGTAAGAGGTTTTGTTCCCTTTATTTGCACATTCTAAATTTTATAATAGTCAACAACAAAAATCATTTCCGATCTGTAATTATTAATCATCCACCACTGCCATACATTTCCCAAATCCACATTTATATTTAAAGTAATGTTTCCAAAATAATAATGAAGTCACTATTTTTGTAATGAATCCAATCAAGATCTGTAATGATATTCGTTCCCATATATACATATGCAGTGGAAAGATCAAAATAATCGAAACCTCACATGCCACGCCTGAAAAACAGTTGATTATACAACCAATAGTCATCATTTAGACACAGACTATGCAGGGGTAAACATCCAAGGCATTGTAACCATGCCACTTTAATCAAAACATCTCAATGCGACTTAAAAACCGAGCCAAATATCCAACCGACTGCCATCAATAGTGATCAATTGTAATAAATAACGCAGTTGAAACTCAGTGGATATCGCTGAGCATAAAAACAAGCCATCCATACTACACATGGTGCACAACCGAGAGAATCCAAGTGTAATATTTCCAATAATCACAGAACAACATATGACCATGACATAACTCAAAACATCATTCTGGGCTATTATTAAGTCGCCTGTGAGTGATTAGGCCATGCATATTCAAACTTATTTTACCAATGACAAAAGATGCAGTAGGAATATCCAACCCAATACATTACTTTGCAAAACATCATCTACAGGACGTGACTTGTGTCAACAACACTAAACCCTTGTAGCCAATGCTAACCATTATCCAAAAAATGGTAAGCGTAAATACTAACGATTGTATAATAACCAACAACTCAAGGATGACATGGATAAAGCTTCTACAATTATCTGGTTCGATTATCATTCGGCCCCAGGGAAACCATAGTTATCGTGCCCCTTGTTTCATAAAACACCATACAAAGAATGCGACCTGTGTGAGCAACCCTAAGCATTTCTAACCAATTTCAACCATCAACCAAATCACCATAGGTGCAAAATCAATGATTGCACACCAACCAACAATTTTCCACTGTGGTAGAAAAAATCAATCAACGGAACAAGCTATGGTAGCTTTGTATACCCACGCATCCAACCAAAATGGGCAGAGGCCCTTCCATTAAACACAACTGATTTTTTGACATCAGGCGGGTGACTGTGAACTTTTGGGAGTGCAAATTGGCAATGTAAGGTTCACATTATTTCCATAGGGGCAGTGACGAAAACCATACCAACATGATTGCTTATACGACCAATGGGTGAGCCCGTATTCAAAGAAATAGACCACAATAATTGGGAAAAACTTTGCATACTCGACAATCTCCCTATGCAACTCTAGTCTAGAGGGTTAAGGGTTTGCACAGTATCCTTCACAGGAGGAACAAAACTAACTACAATGAAACTTCGAGGCCAAAGGTGTACGTACAAGGAAGATATGACACTTGTGAACTAGAGACAATTCCTTGATGGGGCCAAAACAAGAGAACAAGGCTCTAATTAAACCCAAGAATCGTGAATACTACCATTCAACCATGATTTAAACAATTCCCTTCAACTAAAATGCAGTGGTAACAAAGAACTATCACCCAGAAAGACTAACAACTTCGATGAACTTAAAACTATTACAGCAAAACCATCCATTGTCCATTCAAAACCAAAATTCCACATAGTTGCAGCACTCAGGACAAACACAAACCCACACAACTGAGCCAAAACCATTTCATAACCAGAGCGAAGTCATGAATGGCCAAAAGAGACATACCTATTAATTGAAATCCTTAAGACGAGAGGTGTCCGAGCAGTTTCACCCTGCTAAAAATCTGGAGCGTGAACACAACAACAAGATCAAACAATAGTCTGACTAGGGTGGCGACCAACAGAAAGGGTAAAGGTGACGTGTAGTAAATGCATGTCACCTCCAGCTTTGTCTCATTTACTCCACAGTACATGCCAATGAGCAATCCATTAACACCATTAATCAACCAATGCATCGAGAATATCAACACATTTAGACCACAGAATAACCCAAGTTACACAATTCAACCATTTTCCAAATGTGCCATCCATGTAATAAATCAAATAAATCGCTTGACCACTATACAATAGAATCATCACCAATATCATAATCACCACAAAAATTTCAAAGTCATTACTTCCATGAGCCACCAAGGTTTATAACATATGCATATCAACTACCGATTGCATCAACCAATGCATAATCTCCTTGCCAAAATGCGCCACTAAAATTTCCACCATATGTATATATATAAAATGTAATTTAACAATTTTTCATAGCCATTTTCTTGTTATCTAGGACTTAACCACTATCAACAATTATTTTCATGCATATAGTATCACATAGCTAGGTCTCTTTTTCATTAGATATAGTATTTTGCTTTTCCTCAAAATGCCTTTCTGCAATTTTCACAAACATTTTTATTGTGCAGGTGCGAGAAGAACAAATACCATAAATGAATAGCAGGCTACAATATCATGAAGGAACAACATCTCAAGGCTTAACTCATATCAATGGCGACTATATTTTCATCAACCCCGTAAACCTTTGTAGCACCTAATCATAACATTGAAAATGAACAGATTTGATCTTCAAAAGTTCAAGGGGGTCCCACCTGTTGAGGAAAGATATGAATTGATCTTACTCAAGCATTTTCAGACTTTACTTGGCTAAAGTAAAGTAGACAGGAATATCACCCTACATTTATACCCAACAAAAATATGTATCCTAACTCACAAGTATTAATTACAAGTGCTTAGGCTAGTTTCTTATCAACAAACAATTTTGCTGGAAATTCACTTTTTATGTATTTTTTTGAAAATATCAATTGCTGAAATTAAATATAAGAACATAAGTAAAAACACCAAGATCATAATCAAGATATATGAGACATAAAGCAATCCTTTATTTCATTCCAATTCATCAAAGAGTCATTGTCTTTACAAAACTTCACAAGAAATCTTGGACCAAAGTCAAACTTAGAAATCCCTGATGGAACATACAAAAGGACTTCTGATAGAAAACCAAAACTAAACTCTAAACATTGGATCATCTTGCCATAGATTTTTTCCCACTCGACTCTGCACAATAGCCTTTATCAGTCATGAAACTTAATTCACAAACATACAATCCTACACAGACTATCAAAGATAGATCAACACCTCTAAAGAACAAGTGTCTGAATGATTTGATTCAGCCCTGAATATTGTTGTCTATAATAAGACCATGCTATCAAAAAATAGAATTAGTCTATGATGAATATATGAATGAATGAAATCTGAACTATCTCAACATAAACTCAAAGAGCAAACCTTAGCATTCTTTGTCTTCTATCCTCCCCTAGTTCCGCCCCTTAGTTTATCTTTTAACAATTTAGAATTGGTTAGAGTAGTTGAACTAACTTATTAGTTAAGTTAACATAAGGCATTAACTAACTTTAGTTAAGGAAGGGGGGAAAAGTTATAATCATAATAGGGTCATAATTAAATAATAACTAATAGGTGGGGCCCCCTTGTGACTCCCCTAGTTACAACAATCATTACATCATAACATAATCCATTTGTTAAGCAACACACACCCCTTGTGTCTCTCTTCAAAACATATTTTCCTTTGACAATTTTAGCTCATAAAACTTGAAAATAATTCAGACTAATGCTCATATGTCCAAAATAAAACATGTTGTCCAAAATAAAACATGCTCTCCAAAATCCATGGAGTCCACTGTCATAAAACAATAAATGACATAAAAATTAAAACCCATATTTTCCAGTCTGTGAAGCAACCCTTCCTTGGTTGTTGTTGTCACCTCCTGATTTCCCTGAAATTGCCTTGAGCTGGGCAGAGCCTTTAGGATTTATCTCACTAATCACATGGGAAAAATCATCCCGCAGATGCATCCGTGAAGACACGGATTTGTCAAAGTCATCGGAGGGTGAGGAAGGGGGAACGACAACATTTCCTTTATCAGGTGCATGGTGGGCTTCAGTTTTCAATTTCTTACTGGCATGGGAGGATTGCATTGGCGAGTGGTTAGGGGCAGCTTGGGAAATGGGGTTCAAAGGTGGGGGAGCAGGCAAGGTTAAGTTTGGCCAGCCACGGTGTTGGGAAACTGTCGGATGAACAATCTCCTGCCACCCATTTTTTTTCAGGACTTGAGGCTATAAAGAGACATGAGGAGGCATAGGTATACCGAGGGCTTGAGAGGCTTGGAAGGGAGGCCTTTCATGCCTCTGTTGGACTATTCCATGTCCAATCCAATTAAAGAACCCAACATGGAACAATTGGCCAAGCTCTTCAGAATCAACATCAAAATGTATTGAGAACCTAGGCCTCCTTGGGCCTCGGTTCCATTTACCTCTACCTTTGTTTCCTCGGCCATCACTTCCTCGACTGAAAAAACTCATCTTGCATATGTTAAAAATTAGAAAATAGTCTTTTAAATAACCATTCATGGCAACTCCTTAAAAATATGAAATAGATTTGGCTCAAAATGTATCAGGCTCATGCAATCCAATCCATACAAATTGTTCTAATGTTAATCAATGAGTAGGGGGTGGAAAAAATGTTCAGGGATACATGAGGGGTTTGAAATTTGCGAAAAAATGATATAATGAAAGGGAAGAGATATGGTCACTGCTCAATGATAACAACAATCAATTGTAAGAAAACCAATATACCTCACTGCAATCCACATAAAATTCTGCCATTTCTATCCAATATAACACATAAATTTTCTTAGTTGTGATCAATATCAGAACAGGGAGTGAAAAATGAATATGGGATGTGTGAGGGGGTTGTAATTAGCGGAAAATGAGATAATGAGAGGGGAAAAAAATGTTTATTGTTCATGATATTAATAAATAAATCCATAACATCAACCAACAATTAGATGACTGAGTAGTAATTCCTGTATATTTAACTAGTTCATTGTCCAATAATAAAATATCCAATACAACGCCATTATGAAACACAAGTACTTCACAAAATTTGTAAGAGGTTATATTCCTTTTATTTGTACATTATACATGTTATAAAAGTCAACAACAACACTCAATATGTAACCATTAACATCCATCATTTCCATACATTTCCCCAATCCACATATGTATTTGAAAGTAATATTTCCAAAAAATAATAATGAAGACTCTACTTATGTTAATAGAGCCAATTGAGATCTTGTAATGATATTTGTTCCCATACATATATATGCAGTAGAAAAATAAAAATGATCAATACCTCACATATCACGCATGAAAGGCAATTGACTATAACCAACAGTCACTATTTAGACACAAGCTATGTAGGAGTAAATTTTCGAAACCCTGTAACCATGCCACTATGAAACAAATATCTCAGTGCGACTTAAAACCGAGCCAAACATCCCACACAACTATCACCAACAGTGATCAATTTGCAAAAATATAAATGCACTTAGGATTCGGGAGTATCACTGGGCATACAAACAAGCCATCCATATTATACGTGGTGCACAATGAGAGGATTCCACCATAACCACACAACAATATATAACCACGATGTACTCAAAACTTCATTCTAGGTCATTTACTAAGTCGCATGTGAGTGATCAGGCCGCACATATTCAAGTGTATTCTACTAATGACAAAAGATGCAATAAACATATCCAATCCAATCTTCTAATTCTCAAAACCTCATCTACAGGATGCGGCCTGCGTGAGCAACCCCCATATTCGTAACCAATGCCAACCATCAACTGAAACATCAAAAGTGTGAATATTAGTGATTGTATATAAACTAACAAATGCCATTGTGGTAGAGGAACAACCAATTGAACAAGCCAAGGTAGCTATGCATAACCAGGCATCCAATCGACACAGGGTAGAGGCCCTTCCATAAAAATTGTTGAGTTACTTAGCATAAGGCGGGTGACTGTGACCTTAAAAATCAGATAGCAATGGAAGGCTTATGTTAATATCATAGAGGCAGTTACGGGAAGCCATACCAACATGATGGCTATATGACCCATGAGTGAGCCTCGTACTCAAGGTAATAGACCACAATAACTGGAAACCACTTGATAGGCACGACAGTTTCCCTATGCACCCCATCCTGGAGGGTTAAGGGTTTGCATAGTAGCCTTCACAGGATGAATGAAACTAAATTCAGTGAGACTCTGAGGCCGAAGGTGTATGCACAAGGGGTTGTGGTTCTTGTGGACGAGAGACAGTCCCTTGGCAAGGTCGAAACAAGAAAACATGGCTCTTAATTAAACCCAATAACCATGAAGAAAATCATCCAGCCAAAAACCCTTCAACCAACACGCAGTGGTAATAAGGAACTATCACTTAGGAATATTGGCAATCCAACAAATTTAACTGATGAAAGCCAAACCATCTATTCTCCATTTAAATCCAAAATTCCACACAATTGTAGCACTCAAGACAAACACAAACACAGACAACTAAGCCAAAATCATTTCATAACTAGAGTGAATTAAAGAATGGCCAAAAGAGACATACATGTTAATTGAAATCCTTAAGACGGGGGATGGCCGAGCGGTGTCACCCTGCTAAAAATATGGAGCATGAACACAACAACAAGATCAACAATAGTCCGACCAGGGTGGTGACCAACGGGAAAGGTAAAGGTGACGTGCAGTAATGCACGTCACCTCCACCCTCATCTCATTTACTCCATAGTAGATGCCAACGGGCCTTCCATTAACACCATTAATCAACCAGTGCATCAATAATATTAAATTTCAATACATTTAAACCATAGCATAATCCAAGTTCACATAATAATTCAACGAATTTCAATCACCTTGCCAAATGCGCCACCTATGTTTACATTTATGATATAACTCAAATAAATCACTTGACCACTATACAGTGTAAATGATCATGTATGGAATCATCACCAAATAGTGTGACCAACATCAACCCGAAACATAACATAATCACCATAAAAACGCAAGCCATCACTTCCATGAGCCACCAACGTTACAACATATGTATATCAACTACCGATCCCTTTAAGCAATGCATAACCAATGCATTATCACCTTGCCAAATGTGCCACCAAAATTTCCTCCATGTGCATATAAAATGTAACTTAACAATATTTCATAGCCATTTCTTTGTTAGCTAGGACTTAACCACTATCAACAAGTATTTTCACGCATAGAGTATCGTAGAGCTAGGTCTCTTTTTTTGCATTAGATATAGTATTTTACTTTTTTTGCATTAGATATAGTATTTTACTTTTCCTCAAGTATTTTCACTAACATTTCTGTTGTACATGCGAGAAGAACAAATACCATAAATGAATAACAGACTGTAGAATCATGAAGGAACAATATCTCAAAACTTAACTGATATCAATGACAATCATATTCTCATCAACCATGTAACTTTGTAGCGCATCATCGTAACATTGAAAATGAACAGACCTGATCTTCAAAAGTTCTAGGGGGTCCCACCTACTAGCATTATTTAGTCTTATATAATAATAGGATTAGCAACACTTTGCGGGCGAAATTACATTGACGTTTTCAATCATCAATACCACCTACTAGCATTATTTAGTCTTATATAATAATAGGCTTTAGCAACACTTTGCGGGAGAAATTACGTTGACGTTTTCAATCGTCAACAAACTGGTGACTCCACAGGGAAATTTGTTTTCAACAGATTGGAAATCAGAACTCATGGTTTCACAGATCAAGAATAGTAATCTCAAGAATACGTAACTTGAATGATTATGCAATAGGGGGAAGTGAGCGGATTTAATGGAAAGATGACAGGGAATTTGGGAATAACTCATGAAAAGTGTTAAGTATGAGGGGTTTTACCATTGTATGCATAATCATTTGACTGTAGAATGCTCTCAATGTAAAAGAGGAAAACTTATATATTTTCTCTTAAGATCTCGATGGATGAATAAATGGCAAGAAGAAGCAGGAAACAATCAATTCCTCGTAAGATAACAGTGGAAATATGTAACAAATTCAAAGGCCCTTCAGAGGAGATATCATAACAACTGTGTAAGCTTCACCGTTATCAACTAACAATGTTTTTGTAGGGGTGTTACTGTGGCAGAATTGATCCAACATTCTAACTTGACCAAACACTTAAAATATGATAAAGACAAAAATTGCAATAGAAGTAATAGTGTAGAAATTAAAACAGTAGCAGTAAAAGACAGAAACAAAACATAGTGAGAAAATGACAATTCAATTTAGAAAGCAGAAGTCAAAGTGTCGTAAGGCAGAAAAAGTAAGCACAAAAAACTGAAAACAAAGCTAAGCTACTAGTATACAGAAAGATCCAATCAGCAAAAAAAAAACCTCTCACGCTGGTCCCTCGCAATACTTCAAGCGAGGACTGTTAATGCTGTGAGAAAACCATTGTCTCTGTAATTCCTCTAAAATTTCCAGGTTAGTGTCCAAGACAAAAGTAATATGGAAATGACCCAACACTTGACACTCTGACGTAACTATCAGCCTTTTGACGCATACAATTAAATCATCAAAATAAACATGGAGACTGACCAATTCATCGAAAGTTGTGTGTATAGGCCTTTTTAAGTCCATACTGGTATCAAATAATCCAGAAGGAAGGAAACTGTAGGACATAGTATCACAATTTTTAATAAAAGTGGTTTTGTGAATATTTTCCCCTTTTACCTTGGTTTTATTGTAACCAAACAAACTGTCAAGTAAGGGCTCCAAGTGTAACTCTACAACCTGTTGCAGAAATATTTTCATGCTGAGAGGGGGGAAAGGATTTCTCATAATTGTTTTCCTGAAAGTTCGAAGACTAATGCATGTTCTAATATTATCAATGGTCTTCTAAGCAGGTCCCCATTTGGAAACCCACTTAGGGTGGACTAACGAGAACATCTTAGTCTTTGAGAAATTCCTTGGCTCCCTACGAAAATTTGCTTTCAGTGCAGAGTTAACAAGTCTTCGTTTTTTCCTAGCTGGTTTCATAGTATGTTGAACAAGACTTGGATCAAAACCATGAAGATCCATATTAAACCAAGAAAAAACCTCTTGAAATCTACCAAGTAATTCAACAGACTTTAATCTTTCTTTATCAGAACCCTGGACATTTATTTTAGCATTCAATGAAGATCCAGGTGTCCTAATATTCATGGAGATGGCTTCAACCAAAATCAGTTGTATCTCCTCCTCTTCCTGTTTATCTTTTTTTCCTACAACACTCAAGGAAAACGAACCCCCGAGATGAGTCAATCCTTGAGAAGTTTTATTCTTTTTTACAGCTATAATCTCCTCAGGCTTGAGAGGTTCATTTTTTATGACATCATAATTTCTTTCATGGTTAGGGATGGATTTATTGAATTCTTCATTCTCATAAATGTATGGACGATGAAGAGATTGGAAAGCACAATCATGTCAGTGAGGAAAGAGATGCTGAGTAGGAGAGGTTGCAAAGGAAGCTAATCGATCAACTATTGAATTCAACTCCTTCCTGACACGAGTGATGTTAAAAGATAGGATATTCGAGACAAGTGCCCAAGAAGTTTGGGAATATTGTTCCATCAGTTGGTTTCTAGGAAAGCATGTCTTATGTATCAAGTTCACAACAAGCTCAAAATTTTCGAAAACTGAAATTTGACCACAACCAAGATTAACAACGTTCTCAATGCCTAGCAGTAAAGCTTCGAATTCAACGACATTGTTTGAGAAGAAAACTCCAACCTGTATAACAGATTATGAATCTTCCCTGCAGAGGAAACCAATATAATACCAGTCCCGTTACCCCCATTTGAGTGTGAACCATCGAAGTGCATAGGCCACAATTCATCCTCTAAATCAATTCTTTCTAGAGGAATATTATCCTCTTCAGCGAATATGGGGTACACTCCTAGGTCCTCTTCGATATGGTTTATGCTAGATTGTGGAACACTCTCTATGCAGGGTGAAATTCTTCCTTCTCTAAGGAATATGATATTCTTTCCATTCTGAGGAATGGATAAATGTGTCTCGTCAAGCGAGAGGTATCCACTTGTTAGGGCTTGCCAATCTCTCCCAAAGATAATTGAATAATTTCTTACGGGCATATCAATCACCTGAATGTTGAGGGTTGTCCTTATCTCAGGATGAGTGCATAAAACCAAGGTTACATCCTTAATATCACATATGGTAGTTTGTTGTAGACTATTATAGGAGAGCATGCTTCTAGAATTTTCATTTGTACAAGACAAGCCTAGCTCTTCCATAATAATCTTCGACATCACACTTGGGCCTGAACCGTCGTCAATAAGGAAACAATGGGCGATTTTATCCATGATCTTTACAGAAATACAAAAGGGGGGGGGGGTTAATAGGGTATCTAAAATTATGTACACCTACTTTATTTATAGAATAATCCTCTTCATCTACCTCTTCAGAAAGATTGGTTGCAACAAAAGCTTTTCCTTCCATGAATTGTTTCAGATGCATATGTTGTTCAGGGATGACAACCATGTATAGGAGGGTTGCATCTGCTTTGATGTTGGCCAATTGATTCAAGTTATTGTATTTGGAAGAGGGGGGAGGAGGAGTGATTCCTTGACTCTCAGGAATTTTGGGAACCTGGGATGTAGCAACGGTTGAGGATGAACTCAGGTTAGAAGAACTGCGAGGAGGGTCAAACTTGCCTTTTGGGGCATAGGCTTTGTTTTTGGTATTGATAACCATGACATCTTCTCGCTTGGAAAAATATAGGATATCAATAGTGGCTTCTGGTCTTTTACCAAAGATCTTGTCTTTGGCACTCTTCCTTACCTGACATTTAGTTTCTTCATGGTGTTCCTCGCAAAAGTTACACCAACTCCTAGGTAGGATAACCTTGGGATGAAAAATATTTTCAACTAGATTTCTAAAAGGAGGTGCAGAAGAGGATGAAGCTCCAGGGGTGAGAGGGGAGACAATACTCTTCTGCTCAAATGCTATCATACGATTGTTCATATCTTGTACTAGCTGTAAGAGAGTGGACATGTTTGTCTATCTAACTGATTCTGTCTAGGGTAGACCAATTCATTCAAGTTGTTCTTCATACTCCGAACAAGTGAGTAGAGAGGAACCAATATTATCAATGGCTTTGTCTTCAAGCCTATGATGGTAAGGAGAAGGCAATGCATTATAGTAATGCATGAAGGCGGCTTGGTTCTGAGGGCGGATAAGTTCGAGGATTTGATTATTCAACTTGGTAAAACGCAAGTTGAAAGACTTGATGGTCTCACCATCTTTGTACGTGACATTATTGTAATCCCTTAACTTCTTAGCAAGGCTTTTGGATTGCTCGTAAGTGGATCTAAACCAGTATATTAATTCCTCCCAGGTAGATAAAATCTTAGGAGAAAGGTCAAAAAAATCAGCCGCAGCCTTCCCTTCCGAGGAATTGACGAATAGGCGCATGTAAGTATCGTTGTCGTTGGCCCCTGTGTTATGACAAACAATTGAAAATGCCACTAGGTGTTCATTGGTATTGACAGTATTATTTCCTGAAAACTTAGGCAAATTCTCTTTAAATTTCAGAAGTGGACGAGTAGCAAGAGCCAGGATAAGAGGAGAGGACACATGCCATGGTGTGGTTGTGGCATCTTCCTCAAACTAAAAATCCCATACTTTTTAATGACTTTGGTGGGGTTTGTAGTAGATTGGATAGGGATATGGTGGTTGTACAAGCTATCGATCACTGATGATGATGAATATTGGGAATATTGGGAAGATTTTACCGGAGAGATATCGAAGATCTCCCCAGTATGGTCACCAAATAAATGTTGAGGAAAAGATATGATTTGATCTTACTCAAGCATTTTCAGACTTTACTTAGCTAAATTAAAGTAGACGGGAATATCACCCTATGTTTATAGCCAACAAAATATATATCCTAACTCACAAGTATTAATTACAAGTGCTTAGGCTAGTCTTTTATCAACAAAAAACTTGCAGGAAATTCTCTTTTAATGTATTTTTCTGAACATATCAGTTGTTGAAATAAATGTAAGAACAGATTTAAAGACACCAATATGATACTCAAGATATATGAGACATAAAGGAATCTGTTATTTCATTCCAATTCACTAAAGAGTCATTGTCTTTACAAAACTTCACACAGAAATATTGGACCAAAGTCAAACTTAGAAATCCTCGATGGAACATACAAAAGGACCTCTGACAAAAAAACAAAAATGAACTCTAAAAGTTGGATCAACTTTCCATAGATTGATTCCCACTTGACTCTGCACAATAGCCTTTATCAGTCATGAAAATTAATTCACAAACAAACAAGTCTACATAGACTATCAAAGATAGATCAACACCTCTGAAGAACAAGTGTCTGAATGATTTGATTCAACCCTGAATATTGTTGTCTACAATAAGACCCTGCTATCACAAAATAGAATTAGGCTATGATGAATATATGAATGAATGAAAACTGAACTATCTCAACATCAACTCAAAGAGAAAGCATTAGTCTGCTTTGTGATTTTATCCTCCTCTTGTTTCTCCCCTTACTTATGCTTTTAACAAATTAGGATTGGTTGAAGTAGTTGAACCAACTTATTAGTTAAGCTAATTAAAGACTCAACTAACTTTAGTTCGGGGGGGGAATAATCATAATAGGGTCATAGATAAATAATAACTAGTAGGTGGGACCCCTTGTGACTCCCTCTAGTTCATAACAATCATAATCATCATAACATAATCCATTAGTTAAGAAAACACATCACCTTGTGCCTCCCATCAACATATTTACTTTTGGCAATTTTAGCTCTTGAAAATTGAAATTGTTTCAAAAATAATACTCATATATCCAAAATAAAACATGTTGTCCATAATCCCTGATGTCCACTGTCATGAAAAAATAAACAACATAAAATTCAAATGCCATATTTTTCTGTCTGTGATGCAACCCTTCCTTTGTTTCTTCTGTCACCTCTTGAATTTCCTGAATTTTCCTTGGGCTGGGTAGAGCCTTTAGGATTTATCTCACTGATCACTTGGGAACAATCATCCCTCAAATGCATCCGTGAAGACACATATTTTTCAGAGTCATTGGAGGGTGAGCAAGGGGCATCAGTATCTTTTCCTTTATCAAGTGCATGGTGGGCTTCAGTCTTCAATGTCTTTCTGGCATGGGAGTATTTCACTAGTGAATGGTTAGGGGAAGCTTGTACAATGGGGTTCAAAGGTGGGGGAGTAGGCAAGGTTAAGTTTGGCCAGCCACGGTGTTGGGAGACTGTCAGGTGAACAATCTCCTGCTGCCCATCATTTTTCAGGACTTCAGGTTGTAAAGAGACACGAGGAGGCATAGGGATGCCAAGGGCTTGAGGGGCTTGGAAAGGAGGCCTTTCAGGCCTCAGTTGGACTATTCCCTTCCCAATCTAATTAAAGAATCCAACATGAAATAATTGGCCAAGCTCTTCTGAATCAACATCAAAATGTATAGAGAACCTGGGCCTTCTTGGGCCTCGTTTCCAGTTACCCCTACCTCTGTTTCCTCGGCCATGGCTTCCCTGACTGAAAAATCTCATCTTGCATATGTTAACGATTAACAAATAGTATTTTAAATAACCATGCATGAAAACTCTTTAAAAATATGAAATAGATTTGGCTCAGAATGTATCAGGCTCATGCAATCCAATCCATACAAATTGTCTTAATGTTAATCAATGAGCAAGGGGGGTGAACAATGTTCTGGGAAACGTGAGGGGTTTGTAATGAGTGAAAATATGATATAATGAAAGGGGAGAATAAATGGTCACTGCTCAATGACAACAACAATCAACTGTAAACAACCAAAGAAACCTTACTGCAATCCACTCAAGACACTGCCACTTCATTCACTTAACACATAAATTCTGTTAGTTGTAATCAATATCAGAACAGGGAGTGAACAAAATGAATATGGGATATGTGATTGGGTTGTAATTAGCAGAAAATGAGATAGTGAGGGGGAAAAAATGTTTACTTTTCATGAGATCAATCAAGCAATCCATAACATACTTTGCAGTAAGAAAACTATGCATCAACCAACAACCAAATGACTGAGTAATAATTCCTCTGTATTTGCCTAATTTCACTGTCCATTAATATCCAACACAGTGCGATTTCAAAACATATGTATTTTACACAATTTGTAAGAGGTTTTGTTCCCCTTATTCACACATTCTGCATTTTATAACAGTCAACAACAACAATAATTTCCGATCTGTAATTATTAATCATCCACCACTGCCATACATTTCCCAAATCCACATTTATATTTAAAGGTAATGTTTCCAAAATAATAATGAAGTCACTATTTCTGTAATGAAGCCAATCAAGATCTGTAATGATATTCGTTCCCATATATACATATGCAGTGGAAAGATCAAAATAATCGAAACCTCACATGCCATGCCTGAAAAAAATTGATTATACAACCAACAGTCATCATTTAGACACAGACTATGCAGGGGTAAATGTCCAAGGCATTGTAACCATGCCACTGTAATCAAAACATCTCAATGCGACTTAAAAATTGAGCCAAATATCCAATCGACTGCCATCAAAAGTGATCAATTGTAATAAATAATGCAGTTGAAACTGAGTGGATATCGCTGAGCATAAAAACAAGTCATCCATACTACACATGGTGCACAATTGAGAGAATCCCAATGTAATATTTCCAATAATCACACAACAACATATGACCATGACATAACTCAAAACATCATTCTGGGATATTATTAAGTCGCTTATGAGTGATCAGGTCGTGCATATTCAAACTTATTTTACCAACGAAAAAAGATGGAATAGGAATATCCATCCCAATACATTACTTTGCAAAACATCATCGACAGGACGTGACCTGTGTGAACAACACTAAACCCTTTTAGCCAATGCCAACCATTATCCAAAACATCATAAGCGCAAATACTAACGATTGTATAATAACCAACAACTCAAGGATGTCATGGATAAAAATTCTACAGTTATCCGGTTCGATTATCATTCGACCCCAGGGAAACCATAGTTATCGTGCCCCATGTTTCATAAAACACCATACACAGAACACAACCCGTGTGAGCAACCCTAAGAATTCGTGACCAATGTCAGACATCAACCAAATCACCATAGGTGCAAAATCAATGACTGCACACCAACCAACAATTCACCATTGTGGTAGGAAAACTCAATCAATGAAACAAGTCATGGTAGCTTTGTATACCCACGCATCCAACCAAAAGGGGCAGAGGCCCTTCCATTAAACACAACTGAGCTTTTGACATTAGGCGGGTGATTGTGAACTTTTGGGAGCGCAAATTGGCAATGTAAGGTTCACGTTATTTCCACAATGACAGTGACAAAAACCATACCAACACGACTACTTATACGACCAACAGGTGAGCCCGTATTCAAAGAAATAGACCACAATAACTAGGAACAACTTGGCACACTCAACAGTATCCCTATGCAACTTCGGTCTAGAGGGTTAAGGGTTTGCATGGTAGCCTTCACAGGAGGAACAAAACTAACTACAGTGAAACTTCGAGGCCAAAGGTGTACGTACAAGGAAGCTATGACGCTTTTGAACGAGAGACAGTTCCTTGACAGGGCCAAAACAAGAGAACAGGGCTCTAGTTAAACCCAAGAATCGTGAATACCACCATTCAACCATGATTTAAATAAATCCCTTCAACCAAAACGTAGTGGTAACAAAGAACTATCACCCAGGAAGACTAACAACTTCGATGAACTTAAAACTATTAAAACAAAAACATCCATTTTCCATTCAAAACCAAAATTCCACAAAGTTGCAGCACTCGGGACAAACAAAAACCCACACAACTGAGCCAAAAACATTTCATAAATAGAGCAAAGTCACGAATGGCCAAAAGAGACATACCTTTTAATCGAAATCCTTAAGATGAGAGGTGGTCGAGCGGTTTCACCCTACTAAAAATATGGAGCGTGAACACAACAACAAGATTGAACAATAGTCTGACTAGGGTGGTGGCCAATGGAAAGGGTAAAGGTGATGTGCAATAAATGCATGTCTCCTCCACCCTTGTCTCATTTAATCCACAATACATGCCAACGAGCCATCCATTAACACCATTAATCAACCAATGCATCGAGAATATCAACACATTTAAACCATAACATAACCCAAGTTACACAATTCAACCATTTTCCAAATGCGCCATCCATGTTATAACTCAAATAAATCACTTGACCACTATACAATAGAATTATCACCAATAGCATAATCACGATAAAAATTGCAAAGTCATTACTTCCATGAGCCACCAAGGTTTAAAACATATGCATATCAGCTACCGATTGCATCAACCAATGCATAATCTCCTTGCCAAAATGTGCCACTAAAATTTCCACCATATGTATATATATAAAATTTAATTTAACAATTTTACATAGCCATTTTCTTGTTAGCTATAACTTAACCACTATCAACAAGTATTTTCATGCATATAGTATCATAGAGCTAGGTCTCTTTTGCATTAGATATAGTATTTTTCTTTTCCTCAAAATGCCTTTCTGCAATTTTCACGAACATTTTTATTGTGCAGGTGCAAGAAGAACAAATACCATAAAAGAATAGAAGGTTGTAGTATCATGAAGGAACAACATCTCAAGGCTTAACTCATATCAATGACGACCATATTCTCATCAACCACGTAAACCTTTGTAGAACCTCATCATAACATTGAAAATGAACAAATCTTATCTTCAAAAGTTCAAGGGGGTCCCACCTAGGTACTAGCATTATTTAGTCTTGTATAATAATATGCTTTAGCAACACTTTTTGGGCAAAATTACGTTGACATTTTCAATCGTCAACAGAGACACCATATCCTTAGTTATCCACAAAATGGGGATAGCATCTCTCTCCTACTTGGGGACATATGCTCGCCGTAGAGTGCATGTGAACCAAAACATCACTTGGTAGACATGTGCCTGCAAGTAAACATCAAACTGTCAAGTGCAAGATGGCCTACTCATCCTTGTTATCTTATATCAAGACCCACTAATCTAGAAAAGAAAATTTTGACATTTCAAAAAATTCTAAACTAAACATGAAATCAATATGCAAGTAGAGTAGAATGAAAGATGAAATGCATATAAACTAGTATCAGAAATCAAGATGCAAATGCAGGGAATCAAAATGAATTACCTACTTACCTGGGGCACAAGCCCTGAAGAAGTAATGTGACCTAGATGTGAGGTCGGAGAAGAGGCCCATATATGGGAAATGACATCTTTCTCCCGTCTAATGCTGTCAGATAGTACTTTTCTTTGTCAGACTTCTTTCTAATGATGTAAGGGCCAAGCCATGAGTTATTGTATTTCTGTTCATGTCTAGTATTGCCCTTTATTTTGTCCCACATGAGAACAAGAGTTCCTTCATTGAAATCGGTGCAAGGTTTATTCTCATCATATGGCGGCTCTATGTGAATGATATCTTTGACAATTTCTTTACTTTTCTCATCTTCCCTTTGTATAATATGAATAGATTCCAACTCCTTATTATGGTACTGTGCAACTTTCATTTTATCCGTCCATGGTAAAAAAAAATCCACTGCATCTTCCTGCATGAAGGGAAACTCATATGGATCATACTCAAAAATCCATGGATGTATATCATGGTAGTGCTCACCGACATAGTTGGCCCCTCTCAGATTGATCACATGTTTATCTTTCTTCTCCCTGTTATGCAGGATCTCATGCGTTCCATCACCCATGGGAATATATGCATGTGTAAGGTTCATACTAAGGAAACCTCCAAGGGATGAGGACTGGGTCCTTGACAAGAGCATCCCCTAGGCATTAGGGACATTGATTACCAATATATCCATGAGGACGTTGATATGTGGGAACTCTATAAAAAATAATTCAACATCTTCACATACTCCCAAGACCTTAAATATTCTTGAATAAATACCACAAACATTTCCATAAGGTTGGGTTGTCTTCAAACCAAGTTGGTTCATTACCTTCAAAGATATGACATTTGTTGAAGCCCCTAAATAAATTATGCAGTTGTTCAAGCAGAGGCCATTCATGCCTAATGAGTGATAAAAAGGCGGGTTCTTGTCTTTTGTCCGATCCAGATACATGGTGTTTAGTACAATGGGAGGATCCTCTTTCTTAGTTGACACCTATAATATCCTCAAAACTTGCCTTTTCATGGAAGGGATCTTACACATCTCTATCATTGGGACCATCATATTTAGCTTTCCAATCATTTTTGCAACATCGATATTCAACTGAATGTCATTTGCAGGAGTTGGCTCATGAGGCAACTCACATACTGACAGTGGAGGTGGTGGCTCCATCTTTTCTGTTGTTGGAAGAGGAGTATCAGGCTATGATGGAGGGGCTAAAGCATTCTTTCTTCTGTAGACTAAAATTTTCCTCCTCTTTATTTCCTTCTTCTGATCATCTGTCAACTTACTTAAGGCCCAGAGTCTCCCCTCTCTTTCTCCTATTCTTCTAGATTTATTGATGAGATCTTGAGTAGTTATTTCTTCATTGAGATTGCAAATCATGAAGTTTATATCGTAAGGATAGTCTTCATCCTTTCGAGGAGATTAATTTTCACTGTGGGGCTCTTGGAATGGGAGACACCAATCTTCTATATTGACTGTCCCAACAGGTTTCAAAGTATCTCAGGCCTTTTCTTCTTGTTGAGGTCTTGGCTTCCGACCAGTGGCATCTCTCTGACGTCTGGGAGGAGATTGATTTCTTTCCACTGTAGTCATACAGTTCATAAGATGATTTCTTACATGATCAAACTGAGTATTCATTTGTTCTATATTTTGAGTCGAGAGAGTAATCGGATCAAGAGCATTGTTGTTGGAAACCTTAATCCTTTATTTTATCTTGTTGCGGGGATACTGGAAAGACTCTATTTTTTAATCAAGGAGATTCTCTTCAATGTTGATAATGAATTCTTTAGCTTGCGCCAATGTTGTGGGATATTTATCTTTAAGAATGTATCAGAACTACCCTTCAAAGGAATTAATGTAAAGGAGACAGACTGATGATGTTGTAAGATGGTAATATGTTGGAATTTGATTGTGTAACCTTTCAAATATTGAAATGAATTCTCTTACCATTTCATTCTCCTTTTTCTTTATTTGATTGAATTGAGTTGCAAGTGTCCCACCAACTGCTTTCCTTGAGCATCTTCTTTTAAATAAGGCCATAAAGGCATCATAGGTGGTGATTTGATTATCAAGGATTCCCTTGAACCAATCAATACCCTCCTCAATCAATGATGAGGCAATCAGTCTCATGGACACATCTTCAAGATCAATACCTGCATTGTCCATATCTCGGACCATGACATAAATGTGGTCTTTGATAGTTATCACATTGTTTTCCGGGAGCCTTGGAAACCACTTGTTGACATCTATTGGCATCTTGTTAGGGTGACCTTGGATATTGGCCATGTTGAGGGATTTGTAGAGGTATCTTTCCCAAGGGAGAGCCATTGGAGCAAGGGGAAGGGATTTATGGAAAAGGTTTTTAGCAACTGAAGACTTGAGAGGATACCTTCTTTGGTAAACCTTAGAAGGATTGATTTTCCCAGGGGGAAAAGGTTTGGGGAAAGGAAGTTTCTGGGAAGGTGGAGTCGCCAGATGAGATTCAAGATGAGTTCATCAAAGAGGGTGTAAAGGGGACGTCCCTTGGGTGGATTCTCCAAGTAAGATAAGGGTAAGGATTTTGGATATCTTACCAAAGTGTTTTTAGGGTTCGAAAGAGGATTCAAAATCCTCCCCGACAACGGTGCCAAAATGTTATGGCACAAGTTGTAGATTGGGAAAATCCTGACCCAACCAAGGAAACAAGTGTTATAACTATGGGAATCTTACACCCAATGTCACTATTGGGTTAATGGAGTCTCAAGGATCTTGGAGAAACTACCTCCTTGTGGGTGTAAGCCCTTTTACTTTCCAAGGCAAGTTTCTCTAATCTAGGGTTTAGGCTAAGAGGGTGCATGCCCTTATACTTCTCTTAGAAAACCCTTGCCAATGAGATGGAGCAATAAAATGAAGAAAAAATGGTGAAGACTATGGTGGGCGTGTATTCCCTTATACTTCCCACCTAGATCCTAACACAACAATACTTGACTTGAATAAAATGATAGCAAGAGAGTAAAAACCATACCAAAATCAAGAGAGATGCTAGGTGTTGCACCTTTTTCGTCACCTTGGTGAGAAAATGAGAGGTGCTTGCATGCCCAGTTGGGTCTTGCTGAGCAGGACAACTGTAGAGGAAAGAGTTAGAGAAAGAAAAACAAAACTACAAGCAAAAATTAAACTAATACAAACTAAAATCATAAGCATAGGGACATAGAGATAACAAAAACAAAAAGACCCATGTCACCAATGTTTTTAGGCTGATCTATTTATGAAATCAAAGCACCAATAAGAAAGGGGACTATGAGTCCCTTCTTCCTCCAAGGGAAGGCTCTTGGACCCTCACAAGATTTCTCTCCTTACAATAAAGAAAATGAAAATGGTGGTGAAAGAACTTTTTGCAAATCCACTCAATGGAGAGGTGGATTGCTCAATGAAATGGTGCCAATGTGTTCTTGTCAAGGATGGAGTCCTTAAACAATATAGGAAGCATAACATTACTTTGAATTCCTTGAGAAAATGAGGTGCATTCATGGATTTTTATAACATTGCATTGGGTTATTGTGTAACTGCTTTGTATTGTGAAAAGAGGCCATTTAGGGCATTATTAGGTCTTTGACCAGCCCACCATTCAGATCCAACCCAGATTTGGAGGTCAAATCAGCTTGGGAGTTGAACCATAAGTGGTTGGGAGGCCGACCACATTCATAAATGCACCGTTTAGCAGGTGTGCGGCTTTTTGCGCTAACAACCGCGCATCGTGCGCGTATGCACGCTTGCTACGTTCCTGTTCCGCGCACGTGCTTGCGCACCCAACTTCTGTAAAGCGCTCTTCAATTTTTCACTACTTTGTATAGTTTTTGACCTTTTTTGAATGCTGTGAGATTAATTCAAGGCCATGAATGACTTCATTACTATTTGACGATGCTGAGTTCTTGTCACCATGTGCGGATGAAATTTCAGTGATAACAAATGCCCCCTGATGGATGAGGTTAGCAGCATATGTATAGCTGAAATCCATCAATGTTTCTTCTACTGAGATTGTTGTTGTAAGATACAACAATAGTGGGATTGTTTAGAGTGATCCGTTGGAGAAAAAAGGAACCGGTAGGACCCGACCTTCTATGAGGTGCGCAAAATAGAAAACTGTGTACAAACGAGGCGGGCATGCCCCATGCTCGTGTCATGTAACTCTGAAAAAAGATGATTGAAGTGTTGGTGTAGACAACTGCAGTGCGCTTGGGGGCGGTGATGAAAAAAAGGCAGAAGACAATTCTGCAAAGGAACATATTCTGACTAATAGGCAATGATCGCGGTAATAAGTATCGACGATGATGCGGGCATTGATGGCCCTACCAAGTTTAGAGGTCTTCAGCAAATGATAGAAATAACTGCAATAGTCGCAAAGTAAGACCCACCATAACATGAGAAAGTGTTGGCGTCGAATGTTATGGGGGCCAACAAGAGCAGGGAGCAATGGTTTTTCACCCTGTGCCGTCCGAGATCTCTCATTGAATGGAGAATGAGAATCAAGATACTGTCTCCCTTCCGGGAAATTGTGATGATGTCGACAAAAGGGGAATGTGACTCCCAGAAGAAAAGGGCTTCGTGGAATCTACTGAGGTGAGGAAGTGGCAGAGGTACATGGATGAAGTCAAGAAGTGGGAAGACTCAAGACTGCCCTTGGTTGGAGGATGTATGAGATAAAGAGTGGCCGCAACTGTGTAACAAGGTCGAGTGTCAGGGGGACGACAAGACCGGTGATAAGTTGTGCCATAGGCGAGACAAAGTGAACAAATTCAGAGGGTAGGGGGAAGTGACCTATTGGGTACTCTAAAGAGATGGACGATGCCGAAAAGGGTATATGATAAGTAATGCTCCAACCAAGGGTGACATGGGTTGCGTGTGGCCAAAAGGAAGCAAGTCGCCAACGGTGATGACAAAAAAGAGAATGGAATGACTGGAAATAAAGGAGTTTGTACAATAAATAATGAATAATTGGGGAGAAATGTACAAATATAGAAACGGGTGCCCCAGTGTGATATGGGTGGCCCACGTAGGGCATAATGTGTTTGGAAGACTGATGAAGGGTGGGGGCCCCATTGGTGAGTTTCTGTATGAGGTAGGTGGAATGAAGGTAGGTTCGCAAATGGGCAAACTGATTGTGGATGAAATGAAGGGTTCATGATACTGTGGAGGTGCAGGTAAAAAATAGAACCGTAGAGAGATAATCTGGGAGTCTGTGTGGGAAAGCTAGAAAAATGAGGAGAAGGAGTATGTGGCTGATTCACGACATGATGAAAGACTATCAAGACTCCCATCCCTAAAGGGTAATGAAAAACAACATGAGTGTCAAAAAGTGGCAAAAGGTGCTATGAATGGGACAACTCATGTGGGTAAGAATGCTACCGGGTAATAGTACCGAAGATGCAAATGGAGGCGTGGGTACTGCAGAGCCAGGAATGGGGATCCTAGAGGCCAATATAAGAGGGTGTGACTGGAAATGTAAAYGTGATACAGCGGGAAAGACTACATGCCAGTGCTGAGTATATACCTGAAGGGGTTGTGTCAATGGAGGATGATCAAGTACCTGCATACATGAAAACCAAATACCCAAAGTAAACAATATCTGAAGAGAATCAAGGATATGAGCATGTATTTGAGAAATGTGACTATGTGCGTGCGTACCTGACCATGATATGAAAAAAAGGCACCCCGGGGGCTCATGATGAAAAGCGAGCCAGGGACTGCTGTGATGTAGGTGATGGGATGTTGATCTCGTGGCTGAAGACGGTTTGAAAAATGGACGCCTTGAGCTCCCATAATGGTGAGTGGAAGTTTGGCAAAAGGCCTATATATAGCTGTAGGGCCCACATTGCCACCTCATTTGTACATGCTGCAATAGTGACTAGATGAGCAGTTTTCACAGAAGATTTGGAGATTTGGGGAGGACGAGGCATCCGATTGAGGAGTTGTGAGTATTAGGTTAGTGGTCTGATCATCCTGCATAGAAATATGTTTTCAATTTTTGGGCAGGGTTTGTACAGAGGGCCATACAGGGGTTTTTAGGGGGTTTGGGCCCCACATGCGCGGGCGATTCAGTGATAGGCACGCATACGTGCATGCCTATACACTGAATATACGTGAATGTGTGCATGATAGGGAGAATTTAAGGCGTGCCCAAAGGGCATGCCTGTGAGTTGAACAGGCGCGCATCAGTGCGCGCTTGTGGGCTTGACAGGCACGCACCTGTGCGCATCTGTATGGTGGACAGGCACGCGTAAGGGCGCGCTTGTGAAGAAAATAGGTGTGCACTGATGCACATCTGTGCAGTGTATAGGTGCTCATATATGCGCGCCTGTGTAATATACAGGTGCACATATATGCGCGCCTGTGTAATGAACAGGCGCGCATGTGTGCGCGCCTGTGGGTAACAAAAACCGCACCTAGGAGGCAAGGTTGAAGGGTAAAAAACGAGTCTTTTTGATGATGTGGATGGTTGCATGAGCTGATATAGGACTCTGTGTTGTCTACAGGTGGTCCGTGGTGACGATGCCAGTGCGGTGGTGAGAGCGAGACTGGGCCCAGTTGCGAGACGCTGTGGCCATTGAGGGGCCCGACGTGCGTGCGACTTTGGCAACCTGTGGGTTGCTAAAGTTCTTTGAGTGCACGTTGATATGGGCACAGGAGTATTTGTTGCAGTTCCTGATCCATATGTGGAGTCCGGAGCTGCATTGCTTCCTCATACGGGGAGAGCAGATCCCCTTCACTATGGTGGAGGATATTTATTTTTTGACTGGGCTCCCCTTTTGGGGAATGCCCCTACCGATGGAGCCGGTGTTGCCCAAGACCATTTTGCTGGCTGATATTGGCCAGAGATACTACTCAGGTAGGGACTTTATGTCTGGGACTGTGGTGAGTATCGGTGTGATAGACTCCCTGGCACATCGCTGTATAGCAGTGATGATTGTTCGGATATATGGGTCACTTGCGACCCAGCGGATTAGTGGTGGCCAGCTGTTGGTGCTGGAGAGAGTGTTGGCTACCGAGCGGTTCGCTTGGGGGCTGACACTCCATGCTAGGATGATGGCACAGTTGGACCATTGTCGGTCCACTGGTGGAGGAGAGTTTGCTTTCGGGTCCATCCTAGTGGCCTGGTTTTTAGAGAGGGTGCCAATGTTGCGCTCGAGGATCTTACTGGAGATGTCGGGGGCACGAGAGTCATGGTTGAGGCGGTGGTCTACAGTTTTTCTTCGTCACGGTGGTGGCGAAGGTAGCCACTTCTTTTCAGCAGAGGCGACACAGGTGTGGCGGCAGATGCCGTAGGTGATACTGTGGTACCCCTATGCTCGGGTGGACTTCCGGGGTGACCCGGACATGGTGCTACCTCAGGGGGAGGTGTTTGATCATCGAGGTATGTTTAGTATTTGGTGTACATGTTTGTGGTTTATGTTGTTTTTTGAGATATCAGTCCATATGTATATGATATAGATGCTGACACTATATTTTGTTGTTTGTTTTTTGCATGTGCAGATGTGGCACCTCGTGGGCGGGAGGTGGAGATGCAGAGAGCGTCGGCTCGTCGAGAGCTGGAGAGACTACTGCATGGAGAGAGACGTCGGTGGGAGGATGCCGCGGGGAAACCAACTAAGCCAGAGAGGGCAGTGAGGAGGCGTCGGTTCGATGACCCTCGTGCGGGACCATCACACGTTCCTCTGGCGGCGACCAGAGTAGATTTTGATGACATACGCCGTCGTCTAGAGACGGTTTTACAGGATGTTCCTGAGGGCATGTGGACGTGCATCCAAGATGAGAGTTTCCAGGAGCAGTGTGTGGGGGTACCGCCACCATGGAGGTCCATAGTGTGGCGAGAAGCAGTGCTGGCTACAATGATGAGTGGACGCCTGCCGTCGGGGCAGGAGGGTCCTGTGGGTGGACCACCACCGCCTGGGGCAGGTGGTGGTGGGCTTCCACCGCCTGAGGGAGGAGCAGGTGGTGGGGTGATAGAGGCACCATGAGTGGTGCATGATGTATATCTTTGTTTTTGTTGTATATAGGCTGGTGAGCCCATTTTTTGTACCGAGGTGCTGCATTGGCCTGCGGATACATGTATTTTTGTATGTAAAAATTCGGATGGCCTGATGAGATTTTATATATACATGAGTATACATATTTTGAGATTCATCTGGTGTCTACATGTGTTTTTTTTCTGCTGGTGAGTTTGATGATGTATATTCTATATATATGCTGTGATAGGATTTGTGAGATGTTTATGTATGTGTAGCTTGATGTGATATATGCCAATCTAATACCATGTTAGCCATGTGATCTGTTAATTGATTCAATTGTATTGGAATATGTGTAAATGTAATGGAATCAAAATGTCGAGATAACAGTCTAACCTGCAGGTATTTGCGAAAGAGGCACAAATCGCGTACACGGTATAGATTGTTGAGCTAGAGAACGACTAGTTGAGAGTCGAGGAAGACGCTAAGGTGAAAAATATGATGATGCTGGGTGTCGGCCAGGAGGCCAATGAACGCAGTGTATTCAGCTTGGTTGTTGGTTGCTGGCCCCAAACATATGCCATTTGAATGTAGCATTTCGTGTGAGGGGGTGTAGAGAGCCCAAGCAACCGAAGCGAGATTTTGTGTCCAATGGATGGTGTCGTCGGTGTAACCAATGTGGTAGGCTGGTGGAGGAAGCATCTGTCAATAGCACAAGGGATAGTTTAGACATGAGGGTAGGAGAAAAAAGATTAAAAAAAAATAAAAAGAAGAAATAACCTAAAGTAGAATGACTACTTTTACGCATAAAATTTCTTGAGATACAACCCATTGACGGGTTCTTTGAGAGAGAGGCCTTCGGGGGAGGCCAGGATGTATGCGCCTTTGGTGAGGCAATGTTGGATAATGTAAGGGCCATGCCAAAGTGATTCAAATTTTCCATGGCCAAAGGTATCATGAGCGACGTCATAAGCCAGGATGAGGTTGCCTTCGCGAAATGATCGAAGGTTGACATGGCGATCAAAGGTAGCCTTGGATCATTTTTTAGCTGCCTCGTTGTTCTGTAAGGAAGATCGACGATCTTCATCCAGAGAATCCAAGTTCAGCAAGCGCTGCTCCATTGGAGCCGTTTCAGGTAATAGCTCAATTGCGGTGCGTAAGGTGGGAATTTCGCACTCGATGGGAAGAGTTGCCTCGACCCCATGGACTAAATGGAATGGTGTGAAACTAGTAGTGGTTTTCACCGCCGTTCAATAAGCCCATAGCACGGAAAATAACATATGATGCCAATTGGTTTTATGTTTATTAACCATGCGTTGTAACATGGTATTGAGGACTTTGTTAACTGCCTCAACCTATCCGTTTGACTGAGGGTAATATGGTGAGGCAAACTTGTGAGAGAAGCCTAACTGTGATGAGAGTTCGACGAAGATCTCATTCTCGAAGTGTTTCCCATGGTCGGACACGAGTTGGAGGGGTACTCCAAAATGGGATATGACGTGATTAAAGAAAAAACGCGTTGCAGTGTCAGTGGTGTTGTTGAAAGTGGGCATAGCTTCGGCCCATTTGGTGAAGTAATCAACGACGACAACAATGTATTTGTGACCATTGCTGGAGGGGGGATTACAAGTCATAAAGTCGATGCCCCATTTACAGAAAGGGTCAACAGTAATGACAGGGTGGAGAAGGGTGGGGGGAGCTCGGGCTTTGTTGGCATAGAGCTGACATTGCTCACATCGTTTCACGGCATGAATGCAATCATGAAACAAGGTAGGCCAAAAGTAATCGGCTCGGATAATCTTTTGAGCAGTGGATATACCTGAAAGATGGCCCCCACATGCGCTGTTGTGGCAGTCGTTTAAGACTTTGTCGGCTTCGTCAACTATCAGCCATCGACGAAGAATGGTGTCGATGCCCCGCCGGTATAGGATGTCTCCGATGAGGAGGTAGCAAGGGGCCTGATGAAGAATACGTCGACGATCATCTCGTGAAAGGTGGTTACCGAATTTTTGAGTTCGGAGGTAGACGAGGAGGTCGTCGTACCAAGGATCATCCGAAGTGATGTAAAAGAGATGTTTGTCGAGAAAGTCGGTGTTGACGGGAGCATTGGTGGTGTCAGAGGGGAGGGCCGTGACAAGTTCGGCGAGAAAAGGGGCCTTCTTACTCTTAGGTGTTGAGAACTCGAGGTCGTACTCCTGTAGGATAACGATCCATCCAGCGATTTTGTCGTTAACTTGCCGATGACTAAGCAAGTACTGCATAGGGTTGGAATCTGCGATGACCTTTGTGGTGCGAAGCAGAATGTAATGGCGTAGTTTTTAGACTGCGAGGACAACTGCAAGAGAAAGTTTCTCTTTGTGTTTATACTTCAAGGGTGGTCCTGGGAGGTTCTTACTAATGTAATAAATGACGTGTTCATGATTTTCATCTCTGAGCTAGATGAGGACGCCGGCTACTGATACAGCTGATGCTGATACATAGAGGATGTAGTCGCGATTATAGTCTGGTGCACTAATTAAAGGTGCATTTGAAAGCGCTACTTTAAGATCGTCAAATGACTGTTGGGCATAGTCATGCCAGTGAAAAGTGATGTCGTGACATAGTAAGCAGAGGAAACCATGTGCTCATATGGCGTAATCTGTAGTGATCCCAAGCCATTATGCAAGGATCATCACTGTTTTGGTGTCTTTTCAAAACTTTTTCTGAGTGAGGTATTTCATCAAACACTTTGTTGATCTACCTTTTAGATGTGTTTATATGTGTGTATGCAGCAAATAACAGAAAGAGATAACCATGGAACATACCTCAACCATATGCAATAAGATAGACAAGCCAAAACATCTCAATTCTTCTTTATTCATAAAATAGAGAAACCTGCTACAATGAAGATGCCGACTTGGAATGCTCAATAGATGGCCAAGAAGATAGACAATAGATAAGAGCTGCTACAAAATGCTCCCGCTCATACAAAATATGCCTCCAAAGGATGAATGAGAAATGAAGATCAATACAAGCATATCTGAATGCCAAACTCTCCAGCTGAAGAATGCCACACTCCAATAGAAGGCTGAAACCCTTAATAACTCGGCCCTTCTACCAAAAGTGTCCAATCACCCTAATAAATATGCCAACTGATATATCAGGTGATGGTAAGAACAACCCAGGTGACCGAATCTCCAAGATCCCTCTCAATTTATGTAGATCTAAAATCCCCCACTGAATGCTGCACCCCACTAGATGACTGAAACCCTAGATAATTCGGCCTTACTGCCAAAAGTGTCCAATCACCCTAATAAATATGCCAACTGATAGATCGGGTGATGGTAAGAACAACCCAGGTGATCGAATCTCCAAGATCCCTCTCAATCTCTGTAGATCTGAAATCCCCCACTGAATGGTGTGCCCCAC